>CAUYON010213365.1:0-10107 GCA_963573935.1 Arctocebus calabarensis
CCCTGGCCCGCCAAACAACAATGACAACTGCAACAAAAAAATAGCTGGGCGTTGTGGCGGGTGCCTGTAATCCTCAACTACTTGGGAGGCTGAGGCAGGAGAATCACTTGAGCCCAGGAGTCGGAGGTGGCTGTGAGCACCCGGGCGACAGGCTCTGTCTCAAAAAAAAAAAAAAAAAAAAAATTTTTTTTTCTCTTAATAACTTTGCATTAGGCTAGTACACAAATAACCACTTTCCTCTGGAATTTAACCAAACAAAAAACTTACATTAGCCACAGATTTTTCTACTGTTTTGTACATTCTGAGGAAAAGAAACACATGACAGGAAAACGAAAGGGGATTTGCTTTGTAAAACTCCCAGGCCTTCTAACAGGGAGAATTTAGGCCAGTCCCATTCTTCTACAATTCTACATGTAAAATATATCTATACCATATATGGGTGTGTATACACACACATTTTTCAACCAACAATGCTTCCTATATAAAGTGGAACCTATGAAAATGAGACCTCTGAGTCTTAACATTTGGATACAGGAAGGCGGTCCTGGAGTAAACTGTGGCCCTGTAAGCAGAGGGAAATAGTTAAATGACTCTGCATAATACAATTAAAAACTACCGTATTTGGGGTGGCACCTGTGGCTCAAAGGAGTAGGGTGCTGGCCCCACATACCGGAGGTGATGGGTTCAAACTCAGCCCGGGCCAAAAACAGCAAAAAAATAAAAATAAATAAATGAATTTTAGATTTTAGAGTAGCAATCAGAAAGGTGAGAAACAAGAAGGAGAAAGGCATAAAGACAAGATGATTTTATGAGCCTGGAGTTCTTTCTTTGATGGTGGCATTTTGAGATGACAAATATTCAATGTCAACATTTCTGGCATTTCTACACTATAAATCCCTCTTCTTCTTTCCTTTTCCTCACATCTACCATAAAGCTTACCATATCCACAAAGGCTTTACGTGAACTTTTTTTTTCTTTTCTATTCTTTCCTAGGTCCTGTCGGACATATCTATCCAACAACTACACCAGATATCTCAACCACCCATTTAGCTTCTCACTGAGTTGGTCCAAAATTGAGCTTCCCTTCCCCACCTCCACCATCAAATTGTTTTTAACAGTTCTTTCTCATATCCTCTAACATTCCACTAGCTCATTAATGTCACCATCTAAAGGAACAACTAATATTTATTGAGCACTTGGAATGTGCTAGGTACTCTGCCAAGGGCATCACATGTGTAATTTCATTTGATCCTCAAACCTAACTAAACAGGTATGGCAATCATTTCCTAAATGTTAGGAAATCAAAACTCAGTTGGCATAGTAACTCTAAAGGTAGGTGACAGAATTCAGCCCCTATTTTAACACTACAGCAAGCTCAATCAGCACATACCAATGCCTCAAAAAACCTAGGAATAATGCTTCTCTCATTAATCCTATTTAGACACTTACCCGGTCCAGCCTCCCTGTCATACCTCCTAAATATTTCATTATTTCTTCTTCTACTTTCTTCACACAGAATAATAGCATTTACTAAGTCCTTACTATATGCCTATACATGTTTTTTCAAGTTTTATCCCTCAACCGCTAGAGATAAAGAATCTAAGGAACAATGAGGTTACCCAGCAGGTAAACCTTATTCCAACCCAGATCATGTGAATGGAGAACCCATGAGCATTTAACCCCCATTATAAGAGCTTCCAACTTTGTCTAACTTCCATTTGGACCCCCACCATCTTCCAGACTGCTGCAAATATCTTTCTGGAATACAAATGTTATCATGACATTTAAAACTGCCAGCTCCTTATCACTGACTGGATAAAGTCCAAATTTTTTAATTTGGTATACAAATTTCTTCTTTTTCTTGATCAAGTCAGTTCAGTAAATATTTGAGTGCCCATTGTAAGCAAGGCAAGGTGTTAAGTGTTAAGTACTCTGAAATGAACTCACCAGCCTGTGCCTGCTATTTCAACCCCTGACACTTGTGTCCTTCGGCCAGGTTGGCCACATGCAAATCTCATAAAGCAACATCCTAAAGATACATGCATTTATTTGCAAGTTATGTTACTTGCCTGTAATTTGAAAAGTGCCTAGTTAGGCCTTCTCTAACAAAACTCCAGGCAGAAATTCTCTCTCTTAAGCTCCCACAGCACTTTGTCCAAATTACTTCTGGAAACTAGTGGAAGAGAGGTATAGATCAGTTTGCAAAAGAGACTATGAGCAACTTCTGGGTAAGAACCAACCTCTGCAATTGATGCCTGGCATGTAGTAGGCACTTTAATAGTGGCTATATCAATAAATAATGAAAAATTTCAAACTTGATGAGACAAACAAGATATAAATTAAGAATGTTAACACACAAGTAGGTCTAATTAAATGTAATGTATTCTACTTTGGTTCTCATCTGGCCTACATTTTGCACCTAGGGAAAATTCACATGTGGGACTTTGATAAGCTAAAAAGGCAAAACTTTGTTACTTAACAAACCCTTGACAGGCCAAAAAGGATTGTAGATTTCTACTTCCTTCATTACTTGCCAAAGTCCATTCTCAAAGGAGTGTAGAGGTGGAAATCAAATTTATTAAAGTAAATAGAATTGATCTACTGAGAACCAGCTTCACCAGTGCTGCATCGCAGGACTTGAAAAAGAAAAATCAAAATGCGTCCTAGGTAGAAGGCCAATTTACAAGTACTATTGCTGCAAAAATGTAAAATCCTTACAGTGAAGGCAGTCCAATAAACGGGAACTCACAACTATTTCCTCCCCTGCACCGCCACCGCTTCTCACTCAACTTTGTTTTCTGATTGCTGTGATTTCAAAAACATAAATCTATACAGTGAAAGCGTATGCATGCGTCTACTTTAGCTCCTGACAGATATGAACGTAATCTTAAATGTACACTGAAATACTAGAAGAAAACACTACATGTAAGTCAAAAGTCCATGTCTAAAACGTAGCAGGAAGCTTTGAAAAGCGAATGATATATTTCCCGAATGGTGCTTTGTGTGCAACTGCTTCGAAAACTAGATCTGTATTTTGGAATTACCCCCTGGACGATATTAAATCTCTCTCCCACTTTCTCCAGTCTTTTAAAGGGAAAGGTGAGCTGATAGGCAACAGGCTGGGGCGCAGGGAATGTTCTCTCCCCATTCCGTTCCAGAAGATCAAAATCCGATGTGGAGGCAGCTAGTACCAATCTCCTTACCAACAACACACACACAGACATAGAAGATTTATAAACTCATCCCCACCTCTCCCTTCCCTTAAAAAGCAAACGACGAGATCTGCACCACGGTGGCCGAACCACCAAATGCTACCAGTCGGGGGCAGCCCACCTTGCAAGCGCGTGCCCCGCGGTGGGCGAGGGTCGCAGGGCAGCCGCTCTCCCTCCCCGGACCAGCGCGGGCAATCCCGCACCTGAGTCCGCTTTGCCCCCGAAGCCCGGGAGAGCTAGGAGAGCCGCGGAACACAGCGGCGCCGCTCCGGCCGGCTCCCGGGGCGCGGCGCTGCCCCACACCCCGCCGACGCCCGCACTTGAGGCGGCCGCCCGAGCCGGGGAGAGGGCGCGGAGCGAGGCGGGCACCGCAAAGTTACTCACTGGGAAAGCGCGGCTGCCCGGGGCGCGCTCGGGCTCCCGCCGCCGCAGCCCAGCGCCAGCTTCCGCTCTCCGCGGTCCCCTGAGGGAGCGGGGAGCCAGTCGGGCTCTGTTCCTCCGGGAATCTCCGCCGCCGCCGCGGATTTCCTGGCAAGAAGCAAACTCTGGCCAAGACTTCACTTCTCAACCGCCCCTGCTGCCTTCCCGGGGGCGAGCGCCGGGGCCGAGCGGCCCAACCCGACACTCACTCGGGCCAATCGGTGACAGCACAGGGCAGGAGGGAGGCGGGCCAGAGGGGAGCTCCACCTATCCGAGAGCTCAGAAGACGGGCCAGAACGGACCGTCACTCCTGGGTTAGAGTGAGCCCACTCCGCCCCTGGCCGCCCGCCCTCCCCCACCCGCCCTGGGCTGTCCCCGCTGCTTGCCTGATTCCCCAGCAGAAGACGCGCTCGAGAAGTGTGTGCGCGCCGCCCGGACCACCGCCAGGGGACTGGAACAGCTGAGGAGGGAGCGCACTTCTAGGGGAATCGCGGGACGGGGGAGAGCAAGAACAGGTGGCGCAGGGAAGAGAAATGTAGGTGTGCTTGGCCAGAGGACAGCTGGGGAAGGGCAGGGACACGGGCTGGCCCTGGGAAGGGAAAAGTGGTGATTGGTGAGGGACAGCATTTGAGGAAGAGGAGAGAGGGACGGTACAAAAGGAGGGCGAGGGCGGAGAGCGGGACTGGTGGTGAAAGCTTGCCTGGGCTGCGTCTGGGACACCTGGCAACAAAGGTGAGAGGCAGGTTTCGCAGGTAAGTAGGTTTAAGGAGCCAAAAGGGTAAAAGGGAAAAGGAAGTCCACAGCGGCGGAGGATTACGCCAAGGTTAGAGAGGATCCTAGGAAAGAAAGGATGGAGTGAGGGACTGTGTTCTCCCAAACTCTCGCTCATCCCCCAAAGAGAAAACAAACGCTTGTCCTTTAACCCAGGTGAAAAGTGCAGCTGGAAGACTTAGGCCAGACAAATACTGTCCTAAACCTTTGTATTATGTTGTGAAATTCATCTCTTCGTACATTAGTCCCTTCCTTCTTCAAGGTGTTTTGGTCAACTACACCCTAACCCTGTTGTTGTCCCATGAAAGGTCTTTGAGGGTTAAGGTCCCGGGAAGGGCCAACCCGAGGGTAACACCGTCCTTCCGCCAGGTCTAGCTACGGGAAAAAACAGGCCCGACTCCTTAGTAGGAAGGTGATTTGGGGGCTACAGGTAAGGCCCCGCCCCCTTCGCCTCCACCGAGGAAGGTACCAATAGCCGAACTACAGATGCCACAGGCGTGTCTGGCCTGGGGTATGACGGGGCACTGATCCCACCTCCCCCCGCGGCTGTCCACCAGGTGAGCCGCCCCTCGCCTCGCGCCGGGGGTGGGGCCTTGGGGCGGAGCCTCCACGCCCCGCCCAGCGACCGGTCCCCGCCGCGCCGCTGCGGCTCCTCCTTCTTCCGTCGGTCGTTCTTTTCTTCCTGCTTCCCCTGCACGTTTCGCAGTATGGGGCCGAGCGTCGGATCCGCCAGTACCTTTTGAGGATCCTGAAACCGCCCCCGCGATGGAGGAGGACCAGGAGCTGGAGAGGTAACGGCCGAGGAGGGGGCCGGGCGGAGCGGGCCGCGCCCTAGGGGAGCGGGTGGCCGAGAGGGGCACGCGGCCCGGCCGGGGCCCAGCCTCTAAGGCCGGGCCTGGCGGCAAGGCCCTGACTCCGGGCGCTGAGAAGAAAGAAGAGATAGGGTAGAGAAGGGGAGGCCGAATTCGTAAAAGAGAGGAGGAGACATGAATGTGTTTGGATTGATACGCTCAGAGATGTACACTAGTTATCAAGGAGGGAAGTCAAGTTCAGAGACCAGAGCTAAAGTCCCCACGCTGCCACCCCCGCTAGAAAAGCAGTATGTAAAGTCACGCCAGTTTCCTGAGTAATGGTGCTAGTGTGTTCAGTCAGGTCTTTATCCCTGTAACTACCACTCTCGTTCCCTCTGCACACTGCTCATGAAGTCGTGCGCTGAGCCTTTTCTCTCTCCTGCTTGTCTCTTGGACCCTCCATTCTCCTAGCTTCCTTTACCTCTTGCAAATGGAAGCCATAGTTGGGCCTGCACATTGGTAATGTAATAGCCTCTATTTTTACACTAGAGTGATCTGTTTTTCTAATCCTTTCAACAACCTTTTCATCCTCCAGCAGGGCCCACCCTATTTTAATCCTATCCCTTTCTTGTGACACTACCAAAAGAGTATCTTTGAAAACATTTTGTTTTTCTGAGAAGACGCCCCTTGTGGCCAGTGTGGATGGTCACATGGCGTAGAGAAAAACTGGAAGCAATAAATTAAATATTTGATAGATTTTATGGAGGTAGGAGAATGAGAGGTTAATGGTTCTATGTAACTGGTTTAGATTAGTGTAGTAATTGTTGTAATCATAATATTGTAAATGAAAAAACCTAGTTATAAAACAATATTCAGTATGATCTCATTTTTATAAAAAATGTGTGTGTAGAAAAATATCTGGATTGAAGACCTCAATGGCTGAAGGCGAGAGGAAGACAGCCCTGGAAATGGTCCAGGCAGCTGGAACAGATAGACACTGTGTGACATTTGTATTGCACGACGAGGACCATACCCTAGGAAATTCTCTGCGTTACATGATTATGAAGAATCCAGAAGTGGAATTTTGTGGTTACACTACGACCCATCCTTCAGAGAGCAAAATTAATTTACGCATTCAAACTCGAGGTGCTCTTCCAGCTGTTGAGCCATTTCAGAGAGGCCTGAATGAGCTCATGAATGTCTGCCAACATGTACTTGACAAGTTTGAGGCCAGCATAAAAGACTATAAGGATCAAAAAGCAAGTAAAAGTGAATCTACAGTCTAGTTTCCTTATGCAGTGTACAAAGAGGACTGTCCTCTCTAGGCTATTCTCTTTATGATAACACAGAACCCAGAATTAGAGGTTTGCGATTACACCATGCTTTATCCTTCAGAAAAGTGTGGTTCTAATTATTGATCCATTACAGCTGTTGGAATACCTGCACGAAACTTTGTATTCTTCTAATAAATTCCCTCTTTTATTTATACTAGTTTGAGTGGTTTCTGTTCCATGCAAACAAATAATCCTCAAAAATGACTTTTAAGTCAACATTGAAAGTGAGGAAGCTATGAGAAAATCAAGGGCCCAGATGAGAACTGTTATGGGAATTAGAGTATACATTCATGTGTATGTGATGGGGGGGAAAGGTAGATGTAATAGAGCATGCATTCAGATTAAACTGGTTGTTTTAAAAAAGGAAAGAAAAGTGACTGGGGACTGGCTTCTTGCTACATTTTTTGGTGAGTTACAGAATTGCATCATTTGCTATGATTGGTAGATTAGGTGATAATAATTTGAAAGAATTGTAAGAAATCTCATTTTACTTGAGAGTTTAGGTGGTTACAGACTTCATTTAAGAAAGATACCAGTTTACTGGTTGGAGATCAGAACACTAATAAAATAATCATGACTTAATTAGGACAAAAGAGTTTGACTATATTATAGGAACAGAAAACTGGATTAGTGAATCACATCTTACTTGTCATCAACCTTGCCTACCACAAATTGATTCTTTTTTTTTTTCTTTCTTTTTTGAGATAAGAGTCTCATTCTGTTGCCCTGTGTAGAGTGCCATGGCATTAGCCTAGCTCACTATAAGTTTAGACTCTGGGCTCAAACAATCCTGCCTCAACCTCCTGAGTAGCTGGTAGTACAGGTGCCCACCCACACCTGGTTAACTTTTCTATTCTTGGTAGAGACAGAGTCTCACTGTACTTAGGCTAGTCTTCCAACTCCTGAGCTCAAGTGATCCTTCCCCCTTGGCCTCCCAGAGTGCTAGGATAACAGGTTTGAGCCACCACACCCAGCCCCAAACTGAACCCAAGCGGCCTATCCCCCAGTGAAAGCTGGGCTTTTGTCTATGCTATTCCCTCTTCAGGAGCAGTCTTATTTCTGCCATACTCTAAGTTAAAACCTCTGTGTCAGACTGTGTGGCCTAGTTTGGGTACTTCTATGTGCTTTCATTATACCCTGTGTTTCCTGGTTTGGGCATTTACTATGTTACTATTACTATTTAGATTGTCTACGTATACCAACTTGCAGATTAACATGATTCTGATAGCACAATGCCTAATAGGCATAGACATTCATAAAGTAAGTACTGTAAGAATTCATGTAGATAGTTAGGGCATTTAGCCTTTCAGTCACTCAAATCTGACCTACTACCTGCCATCAAGCCTTCATTTTCTATACTCAATCAAATTCTTTAAAGATATTTCTGTATTTATTAAGCATCTGGTATATTCCTGTTCTTATAGAGCATGTGTTATAATAGGAGCAACTTTTTTTTTTAAGTTGTAGTTCTATGAACTATATAAGATCAGAATAGAAAACATGGGAAAACAATCTGTGTTAGGCACAGAAGTCAGAGACAGTGTTCCAAGATTTCAAGCAGAAAAGGAGCAGGCTATGTAAAAAAGAGTGAAAATGCATTCTGGGAGAATAGCGTGTACAAAGGTCCTGAAGTAGAAAACTAGTGGTTTAATGAAAATACTGAAAGATGTCAATGTTTGTAGCATAGTAGACAAGAGGGGGAAGAGCCCCTCCTTTGGAGTTGATGGGAGGAAGAGTTGAGGTTGGTACGGAATTTGAGTACAATGGGAATGACATCCCTTTGCAGGGATGGATTATAGGGAGTCCAGAGAGTAGAGGCAGAGACATTATATTAAGAATTAAAATGGCTTGGAAGGGTGGAAAGTAATGGAGAAGAGAAGGTAGATATGAGGTATATTTTAGAATTGAATTGACACAGAATTGGTATACCCGAGGAACTGGATATTAAAAGTGAGGAAAAATGACTACTACAGGGACTGATCACTGAAATAGGGAAGGTTAAAGAGAAAAATAGGTTGAAAGGTGGAAAAGATGACAGAAGTTCCATTTCAGGCATTGCAGGCAGTGGATATGTGAGTTGGAGGTCATGGAAAAGATCTAAGTTGGAAATAAACTTTATGAGTCCTTCCCTTAAAGATGTAAATCTATTGGGGGGGGAAAAAATGGAGAAGAACAAAGGAGGAGGCCCAGGATCAACCCCTGGACAACCTCAGCATTTAAAGGTGGGGTCAAAGAACAGCAACCAGTGAGACACCAGGGAAGTCTATAGAAAGTATTTGAAGCCAAAGCTTTCAAATAGGGGAGAGTGATGTTCAATGAGTCAGAGGAGCACAGAAAAATGTCATCTGCAGTTAACATGGAGGTCACTGGGTAGTGGCAGCATTAGTCTATTGCCTAAGAAGAATAAACATTAACACTTATACTGAGGTCTTAGGCTGGTGTTCCAACGAAGGAAATATATGAAGGACATTGGAGAAGTGTGCTCAGGAGGGAACAGTGACGTCATGGCACAAAGCTGGAGAATATTTTCCTAGGGTGATAGAGATTCTGGAAAGCCATTGTTAATGTAAAGGAATTAGCCCTTGAAGATATAAAGAAGCCCAAAAGGCATGTGGAAAAGGATCAAAAACTTATTTGCATCTTCCAAAACTTTGCCTATATTTCAACCATAAGAATAGTAAACAGCATTATTTGCATGGAGTTTAATTCCTCTGAACCAAGCCTTGTGAGGAAATGAAAGCAAAGTTTAATTAGTGGACATAGTGGTATACAATGATGATAGCAGATGGGAGTAATTAATAACAGTGCATGTGGGAAATCCACACATTGGTGACCACCCACCACATCTCATGACTTCATTGCACCTGAAAAGATGGGTTTTCATTGATCCTGTGGCATGCAGTCTTGAATCTCTTCAAGGTAGCCATAAACCCACTGGTTCATACAAAACACTTTCAGAAGGCAGATGGGTGCTGGGAACAAACTGCGGGCAGCAGGGCAGGCAGGTTAACCAACAGTCCTATATATGTGGAAGGAATCATTGCATAATGTGTGTAGAGAGACTTGAGGGAAGGCTGAGTTAGTCTAAAACAGGGTGAGGGAGATGAATGTGAAGAAACAATCTCTGATTTGTTCTCTAATAGCATTTCATTCTACCTTAATGCTAATGATTCAAGATCATATATTCTGTTCATCTGTAATAAAGTACTATGCCTTTTAAAGAGACAATTATTAAATAATATTATTACATATCAAAAGCCTTTAATGTATAGTAATTCTGAGTACCTGCCTAGCACTTTTATTTTCAAAGCACTTTACAATTTATAAATGGCATATAGCTGTTACCTTTAACTGCTCTAATGAGTTGTCATAACACACAGGTTCATACAAAATCTTTGTAGAGATAAAAGAATGTTTGCATAAAAAGTGACCCCTTCCGGCTCGGTGCCTGTGGCTCAACGGGCTAAGGCGCCAGCCATGTACACCTGAGCTGGCGGGTTCGAATCCAGCCCGGGCCCACCAAACAACAATGATGACTGCAACCAAAAAATGGCCTGGCGTTGTGGTGGGTGCCTGTAG
>CAUYON010213367.1:0-25182 GCA_963573935.1 Arctocebus calabarensis
TTGAGACAGAGCCTCAAACTGTCACCCTGGAATAGAGTGCTATAGCATCACAGCTCACAGCAACCTCCAATTCCTGGGCTCAAGTGAGTCTCCTGCCTCTGCCTCCCAAGTAGCTGGGACTACAGGCGCCCGCCACAACGCCTGGCCATTTTTTGGTTGCAGCCGTCATTGTTTGGCTGGTCTGGGCTGCATTCAAACCCACCAGCTCAGGTGTACGTGGCTGGCACCTTAGCCTGTTGAGCCACAGGTGCCGAGCCATGGTGGTGTTCTAATTTTAACTATGATTTTCAAATTTGTCATTTTAATCAATAAATCAAGAAGCATTTATTCAATGAAGAAGCACTTCAGTGAGTGAGAGAGGGGTCTTTTCGACAAAAATGCTATATCAATAGATACTGCAGAGAAATGGCCATTCCAGGGCAACCTTGTAACCTTGTATATGTTTACCTAGACCACAGAGGAAAATGCCTGAACTGCCGCCAATCTGACCCAAACACCATGTGAACCTCCCAGAGCACAAGAGGAGGAGGCTTGTGAGGGGCTGCTCCAGTACAATCTCCCATTTGTTTCCTGAGAGTTCTGACAGTTTGTTACAGCCTCTTGGGTTCTGATGATGTTCAAGGCTTTCTGTTCCACCTCCCTCAGAATAGAGCTGCATAATATAAAACCATTCACCTGCAGTTTAGAACTGGCCTATCTGTAGTGGGGCATCCTACAAATCTTATTGCAGTATAAGATCCCTTTTGTTTTGGTGTTAACCTTTTCTGGTATGTGAGAAAAGGACCATGAATGAATTTGCATCCTTTCACTGACTATGAAAGTAATAAACTGTCTGAATCTAGAAGCAGTTCATGATATCCCTATGACCTTCATTCAGGTACTTACCTTGCCTTCTCTTGTTAATGCTTTAAAGGGCTCTGTTAAAAAAAAAAAAAAAAAAAAAAGCAAAACTGATCCCTGCCTCATACCATACATAAAGTCAGTTTACAATAGATTGTAAACCTAACCATAAAAGATAAAATAATTTCTTAGTACTTTCTTCTTTGACTCATGTGTTATTTAGTAGTGTGTTGGTAAATACTGTGGAATTTTTCTATTATTGATTTCTAGTGTAATTCCACTGTAGTCTGAGAATATACTCAATGTATTTTGTATAATTGCTATCCTATTTCTATTCAGGTACAGATTATGGTCTATATCAGTGAATGTTCCATGAGAACTTGAGAAAAAAATGCATATTCTTTTGTTAAATGAAGTACTGTATAGATGTCAATATTGGATCAAGTTGATCGATGATGGTATTCAACTCAATTATAACCTTACTAATTTTCTGCCTACATAAACTACCAATTCACTGAAAGAGAGGTGTTGAAATCTCCAACTATAATAGTGAAAGGGAAGTGCCCTGTAACACTATAATTAAGTCTCAGTCTTTTAGTGGGCCTGTGTCCCTATGCCGTGATCTCTTTTCTCCCCTTAAGTGAGAAAGGAAAGATAGAAGAAGCTGAAGATGAGTAATCTCCCTTCCCCATGTCAGATAAGGATTTAGCGGTCCTTTCTTTTGGTGAGCAGGCCTTCATTATGGATAACACTCTGAGTGTATTTCAAAATGGTGCTTTTCCCTTCTCTCTACTAGAAACATAAAGATTTTGCTTAGCATTTCACTGTGAAAATCTAGTGGAATTCTTGTAAGTAAAACTCACAAAAGAGGATTCCTTATGATTGCAAGGAGTTTCTCACTTCCAAGCTAGTCCAAACTCAGCCTCTAACAGTATAAAAGTTACCATTTGAGTATTCTTACCAGTTTATGGCACCAGCAGCTTTTGGCCCTAGTAAGCTGATCTCAGCCATGATGCTCTGTATTCACCTGTCACTTCAGATTCT
The DNA here is from genome assembly GCA_963573935.1 of Arctocebus calabarensis. Lineage (NCBI taxonomy): Eukaryota > Metazoa > Chordata > Mammalia > Primates > Lorisidae > Arctocebus > Arctocebus calabarensis. Next base: position 1,885 of record CAUYON010213367.1, read on the forward strand.
GGGGAGGTGGTTTGCCCTGCGATTTCAATGCTCGTATAGGTCCAAGAAAAGTCATTGATTTTCAGTTTGTTCAGTTTTCGTCCTCATCATAAGAAAAGGAATGATGACTTCCAAGCTCTTTCTGTGTTGGAGCTGAAATGAGAAATCCCAATAATAGAGCTTCTAGATCAAGATGATAATAATACAGAGAAACGTCACATCCGTGGTTGAGCAAAGATTTCTTAAAATGGATCCATAAAGCACAAACCATAGATAGAATTTGTTAAAATTTAAAACTTCTGTTTATCAAAAGAACCATCCAAAGGGTAAAAAGATAAGAGACCTTGCCTGAATCTGTGGCTTAGGGTGCATATCGATGTGGCGTGGTGCTGGATACAGGGCCAGAAACAGACCATTGAAGACTTGACACGCTAGCCAAGTTTTTTGCAAGCCAGCAGGAGCAAAGGGCCCTGAGAGTGGAAGTCCAAGACAGGAGAAAGCCTTTTCTCAGTTTTCAGTTCTCAGGGAAACCTGTGTGTTGAGTGGAAAGCCTGGAAGAGTGGGCGCACCCAGTCAGGGATCAGCAGCCAGATTTGAGGACTGGTCGGAGCAGATTTGCTGCACATGTGGTGGAGGTAAAGGCCGCCATACTGGGAAGGTCATGGCAGCCATTGTGGGAAAGTTGGGAGAAGGTTGTGAGGGTGGGCCTCCTACAGGGACGCAGCCTTCTTAGTTCCACCTGCTGAGATTGGACCTCCACTCATGATAGGCTCAGGGACTCCTGCTCCCAGGGGGGAACTGTTGTCCAGGGGCACAGTAAGGATCCTGCCTTTGAAGGATTCTGGAGAGCTTTCAGACCCCCAACCCAGCTGGGTCTGAATGCTAAGGAAATAATCAGGCAATCACCATGGACAATGAAGTTGGGAAACGGGTCTATGCCTGGGAACTAGGAAGAGGTTAACAACCGTGTGGTCTGGCCCCTCAAACTACAGCGCCACCTGGTATCCGGGCAGTGTATTACAACACAAATATATTCCTGCTAAAGTTGATCCCTTCTGCCATAGATATGTGCATATATATGTATATATACAACTTTTTTTCTTTTTGCTGCTGTTGTTAGTATTTTTTTTCTTTTCAATTTCTATCATTCATTTATTTGTTGCTGAAGTTGCTTATCTTGGTTATTAGAGCTTTTTATTATGTGGTATTGATGTGTTTTGTTTCTTGCTAATTTGTTTGGCTGGTTATTTTCTTAACTTCCATTTTTACTTTCATCAAGAGCAAGGGATCGTGTGTGTGTATATATATATACATATTTTTTTGATTACAGTATTTTAGCCTCATTTTATTCTGTCTCCTTATGTCACTCATCTACATTCTCTCTTTGAATAAATCCTCATCTACCTTTCTCATCTCTCCCACATAAATCAATTCTGCAATAGCTAAGATATCCCTTTCTTTTTCTTTTTTTTCTTTCTCCTTTCTTTCTTTATTCCACTTCCCTCTCTCTTCTCTATTTGACATAATGTTATTTTAAATTTCCTCTATCTATTCTTATTTTAATACTATTTCTTTTTTTTTTTTTTTCTTTTCTACTGAGAGCTGGGATGACAGAGCTATAGTCTGGCATGTAGGCCACAATAGTCTGGTGCAGGGGAAAACAAGATCTTTTTACCTTTGGCCCTAGGAGGAAACTATTGGCAAGATCATGCTGCAGAATTTTTCTATTTCGTTCTCATCTTTATTTAATTTTCTTTTCTATTTTTTGTTTTTGCTCTTTTTCTTCCCTTCCTATTTTTGGCAGAGGAAGAGTATGGCTCTGCTCAGAGTGGTAAGGAGCACCTGATTTCAAGGAACCCACCCTGTCCAGCCCCTCAAAATCCTTGAGTTACAGACATGGCCTTAGCACTGTGCTGATCAATACTATGTCATCCTCTCTTCCTATCTCCTGTTCTTCAATTTTTTTTCTGTTATTGTCCCTTCCATTTTTTTCTCTTTCCTATATTTTTCTTTTCTTTTATGCTCTTCTTCTTTTTGCCTCTTTCTTTCCTTTCCTCTTGTTTCTCCCTGCTCACTCTTTACCTTTCTCTTCCTTTTGGCCTCATAACAAGAGGTCTCTTCATCACCTTGACAATGAGACAAGATAATTTGAAGCAAAGGAGAAAAGGAGAAGGAAAAAGGAGCACAAGGAGGTGAACAAAAAGAAAGCACACATAAGCAGGAACAAACAGAAAAATCAGGCACCATGAAAAGCCAAAATAGAAAAACTCCTCCAAGTGACCTCAAGGCAGCTTTTACAAAAGACTCCTGTTATGAAGAATTAATGGATCTTATAAAAAGGGAATTTAAAATATGGATGATTAAGACAATAAAGGAAATGGATAAAAAAATGGAAAGACAGAACTAAAAGTCAGAGAAAAGATATGTAGAAATAGAAAGGATATGGTGGAGCTTAAGGAAATAAAAGAGACAATCAGGGAATGTAAAGATGCAGTGGAAAGTATCAAAATAGATTAGATCATGGAGAAGAAACAGAATCAGAGCTAGAGGATAAAGTGTTCAAGTTAACCCAGGTAGTTACAGAGACAGAAAAGAAGGGAGAGAAAGCAGAGCAGGTGCCTAGAGAACTATGAGACTCCATAAAGTGTTGAAACCTACAAATATTAGGAAACCCTGAAGGGGAAGAAGATTGTCCCAAGGTATGAAAGCCCTACTGGAGATTATCATAAATGAAAACTCCCCAAGTTTTACTATAGACCCTGAAACACTCCTTTCAGATGGATATTGAATTCCAGCTCATCTCAACTCTAACAGAGCTTCTCCAAAACCTATTGCAATGAACCTGTACAAAGTCAAGATGAAAGAGAAAATACTTCAAACAGCTAGGAGTAAGTGCCAACTGACCTACAGGGGTAGAGCCATTAGGATGACAGCATACTTCTCAACTGAAACTTTCCAAGCCAGGAGAATAAGGTCATCCACCTTCAATATCCTTAAAAAATTTTTCAGCCTAGAAAAATTCCATACTGCACTAAACTAAGTTGCAAAATTGATGTAGAAATCAAATCTTTCATGGATATACGAGCACTGAGGAAATCTGCCACAATAAGACCAGTGCTACAGGAAATACTTAGACCTCTTCTCAACACTGAACACCACAATGGACCACCAATAAAGTAAACACCTAGAAGCTAAAGGCCAAAACTTCGCTTCCAAAATAGCACAAAAGATAAAACTATGCAACAGACTTTCTCATAGATGATTAATAAAATTCTACCACACTTATCAATACTCTCAAGAAATGTCAATGGATTGAATTCCCCACTGAAGAGGCACAGGTTGGCTGAATGTATGAAAAAAACACAAGACATCCATATGCTGTTTCCAGCCCTAAAAGACAATTAAGACTCAGGGTTAAGTGATAGAAAACAGCATTTCAAGCAAATGGAAATCAGAAGAAAGGAGTAGTTGCAATGTTATTCTCAGATACAAGTGGATTTAAAGCAACTAAAGTTAAGAAAGATAAAAATGAAAATTTCATACTGGTCAAAGGAACAATACAATAAGAAGACATCTCAATTTTAAATATTTATGCATATAACTTAAATGCTCCCGGATTTATCAAACAGACCTTGAGGGGTCTGAGCAATATGATATCCCATAACACCATAATAGCTGAAGACTTTAACACCCCTCTGACAGAACTGGATAGATCCTCTAAATAGAAACTAAACAAAGATACAAAGGACTTAAAAATGACCCTAGAACAAATGAGATTAATAAACATATACAGAATACCCCATCTCAAAGCAAAAGACTACCCTTTTTTCTCATTAGCCCATGGCTGACATACTCCAAAGAGATCACATCACAGGATATGAACAAACCTTAGCAAAATTAAGAGGATAGAAATTATAACTTCTCTATTCTCAGACCACAGGGCTATAAAGGTGGAGCTCAACTCCAACAAAAATGTTCAACCCAATAAACAAATGAGATTTAATTGAGTTGGAAACCTTCAGTACAGCCAAGGAGACAACAACCAAAGCAATTAGACTATCTACCCAATGGGAAAGGATATTTGCATATCTTGAATCTGACAAAAGCTTAATGACTAGGATCTATACAGAACTTCAATTAATCCACAAGAAAAAAAACCAACAATCCCATACATCAATGGGGATTAGAGATGAACAGAACCTTCCCTAAGGAAGACAGGTGAATGGGTAGCATACACATGAAAAAGTGCTCATCATCCCTAATTATTAGAGAAATGCAAATTAAAACCACCCTGAGATATCATCTAGCCCCAGAGAGAATGGCCTATATCACAAAAATCTCAAAACTGCAGATCTGGCATGGATGTGGAGATAAAGGAACACTTTTACACTGCTGGTGGGACTGCAAACTTATACAACCTTTTTGGAAGGAAGTATGGAGAAACCTCAAAGAACTCAACCTTGACCTCAAAGAACTCAACCTGTTTGATCCTGTAATCCCATTACTGGGCATCTACCCAAAAGGAAAAAAAACTTTTTATTATAAAGATACTTGTACTAGGCTGTTTATTGTAGCATAATTTACAATCACTAAAATGTGGAAACAGCCTAAATGCCCTTCAACCCAGAAATGGATTGGCAAGCTGTGGCATATGTATACCATGAAATATTATTCAGCCACTTTTAAAAAATGGAGATTTTGCAGCATTTGTAATAACCTGGATGGAGGTGGAATTCATTATCCCTAGTGAAGCATCACAGGAATAGAGAAGTATGAATCCAATGTATTTAACTTTGATATGAGGACAATTAATGACAATTAATGACATGGTGGGGCAAGGGGCAAAGGGAGAGCAGACAGAGAGAGAAGGAGGGAGGGAGGTGAGGATAAGGAAAAGGAAAAAGAAAGAAAATAGTGACTAATTCTCACATAAATTAGATTTTATTTTGAATAAAGTACATTACTTAAACATTAATTTTTACTTCAACTTGTTAATATGTTGTTTAGGATACAGGATACTGCATCCTCATTTCTAAGTGAATTATGTTTGTATTTTCCTCTTTATAATAATATATTTTTTCCAATTTTAATATTTAGGCATATCCAGATTAAGTAGAATGATTTTAAAGTATTTCTTCTTTTTCAATTATCTATAATATTTGGCAAAAACTGTTTTTTGGAATTATCTTTTATTTTTATTTATAAATATTAGTTATCTATTTTTTGAAACTTTGAAAAAAAATAAGAAGAATTGGTGACTCCATACTGATCTTCAGAGTCAAAGCATTCTATAATAGACATACTCTTATTTGACAATGTGAACGTTACTTTCTTTGCATTACTATTATTATTATTGCTTAATACTTCATTGCAGCAATCATCTGATTTCTTTTCTGAACGTATTTATCTTTGTTCTTTCTTTGCAAGGTTTTTGTTTCTAGTCCTTACCTTAAAAATTGTTATTATTGTTAAATTTTAAGCCTTTTTAATTTTGTGAAGGCAAAAAAGTGGTAACCTAATAAACACATGTATATGTAAAAATAAAAAAAAAAAATTTTTAATTTCCAACCACCACAAAGGTATGGAAATTAAGCAACCTTGTGCTGAATGATAGTTGGGTTCAGGAATAGATAAAAGAGAAAATTGTTAAATTCCTCAAACATAACAACAATAAAAGATACAAGTTACCAAAACCTGTGGGATACAGCAAAAGCAATCCTAAGAGGAAGATTTATTCCATTATAATACCTACATTGGAAAAACAGAAAATGAGCATATCAACATACTCACAAACCATCTTAAGGAACTGGAAAAAGAACAATCTAACCCTAAGACCAGCAGAAGAAAAGAAATAACCAAAATTAACTCAGAAATGAATAAAACTGAAAACCAAAAAGTCATCCAGAAAATTAACAAAACAAATAGTTGGTTTTTTAAATAAATAAATAAAATAGATAAACCTTTAGCCAGACTAACTAGAAACAGAAAAGTAAAATCTCTAATAATCTTAATCTGAAAAAATAAAGAGGAAATAACAACTGATGCCACAGAGATACAAGAGATTATCTCTCTCTCTTTTTTTTTTTTTTATTAAATCATGGTTGTACACATAAATGCAGTCATGGGTTACAATGTGCTGGTTTTATGTACAGTTTGAAATATTTTCATTGAAATGGTTGACATAACTTTCATGGCATTTTCTTAGTTATTGTGTACAGACATTTATATTCTCTTAATACTACAAGAAACTCTACCCCCAGAAATTTGATAATGTGGAGGAAATGGATCAATGTTTGGAATCACATCCTCTCACTAGGCTTGATCAGAAGAAATAGATCTCCTGAAAAGACTGATTTCAAGCACTAAGATTGAAGAAACAATAAAAAAACTCCCACAAAAAAATGCCTTGGTCCAGATGGCTTCACACTGGAATTCTATCAAAACTTCAGAGAGCTTATACCCATTCTACAGAAACTATTTCAAAAAATTGAGAAGGAAAGAATCTTTCCCAATACATTCTACAAAGCAAACATCTCCTGATACCAAAACCAGGAAAAGGGCCAACTAAAAAGGAGAATTTCAGACCAATTGTACTAATGAATATAGATGCAAAAATTCTCAATAAAATCCTAGCCAAGAGATTACAGCTTCTCATTAAAAAAGGTCATACATCATGATCAAGTAGGTTTCATCCCAGGGATGCAAGGCTGGATTAACATGCACAAGTCCATAAATGTAATTCACCATATCAACAGAAGAAAGAACTAAGACCATATGATTCTCTCAATAGATGCAGAAAAAGCATTTGATAAAATTCAATATCTGTTTCTAATCAGAACTCTGAAGAAAATAGGCAAAGGTGGCACATTTCTTAAACTGATCAAAGCCATCTATGACAAACCCACAGCTAATATTATACTGAATGGAGTAAAACTGAAAGCTTTTCCACTCAGAACTGGAACAAGAAAGGTTGTCCTCTATCACCACTACTATTGAGCATAGTGTTGAAAGTTCTAGCCAATACAATAGGGCAAGGGAAGGTAATAAGGGCATTCAAATGGGGGCAGAGGAAGTCAAACTTTCCCCCTTTGCCAACGATATGATCTTATACTTAGAGAACCCAAAAAACTCAACTCCAAGATTCCTGGAAGTATTAAAAGAATACAGTAATGTCTCAGGATATAAAATCAATATCCACAAATCAGTAACCTTTGTATATGCCATTAAAAACCAAGATGAGAAGCTAATCAAGGACAGAATTCCCGTAATGGTAGCTTCAAAGCAAATGAAATACCTAGGAACATGCTTAACAAAAGGCCCCTTATAAAGAAAATTACAAAATCCTAATAAAAGAAATAGCAGAAGATATTAACAAATGGAAGAACATACCATGTTCGTGGCTGGGAAGAATCAACGTTATGAAAATGTCTATACTTCCCAAAGCAATCTACAGATGTAATGCCATCCCAATTAAAATACTAACATCATACTTTTAAGATTTAGAAAAAATAATTATTTGTTTTCTATGGAACCAGAAAAAAAAAATACCCATATAGCTAAGGCAATTCCTGGTAATTAAAACAAACCCGGGGGCATCAGCCTACCAGACTTTAGGCTATCCTACAAGGCCATAGTGATGAAAACAGCATGGTATTGGCACAAAAATAGAGACATAGACATCTGGAACCCAGTGGAAAACTATGAGATGAAACTAACCTCTTACAGCCACCTAATCTTTGATAAACCAAACAAGAACATACAGTGGGGGGGAAAAATCCCTATTCAACAAATGGTGCTGGAAGAACTGGATGTAAAAGACTGAACCTGCACCTTTCTTTCTCCACTCACTAAAATTGATTCAAGATAGTAAAAGATCTAAATCTAAGGCATGAAACAATAAAAAAAAAATCCTTAAAGAAAACGCTTGAAGGTATTGGCCTGGGGAAAGACTTTGTGAAGAAGACTCCAGTGGCAATTACAACAACAAAAATAAACAAATGGAACTTAATTAAATAAATAGCTGTATCTCCTGTACAGCTAAGGAGATAACAACCAAAGCAAATAGACAACCATCAGAATGAGAAAAGATATTTGCATATTATGAATTGGACAAAAGATTGACAACTAGGATCTACAGAGGACTCAAATTAATCAACATAAAAAGAGACAACAATCCCTTATATCAATGGGTAAGAGAGATGAATAGAACCTTCTGTAAAGAAGACAGAAGAATGGATAATAAACATATGCAAAAATGCTCATCATCCCCAATTTTCAGAGAAATGCAAATCAAAACGACCCTGAGATATCACCTAATCCCAGTGAGAATGGCCCACATCACAAAATCTCAAAGCCACAGATGCTGGCATGGATGCGAAGAGAAGGGAACACTTTTACACTGCTGGTGGGACTGCAAACTAACAACTTTCTTAGAAGAAAGTATGGAAAACCCTCAAAGAAGTCAAACTAGACTTCTCTTTTGATTCTGCAATCCCATTACTGGGCATCTACCCAGAAGAAAAAAAAATCAGTTTATCATAAGGACATTTGCACTAGACTGTTTATCACAGCTCAATTTACAATTGCCAAACTGTGGAAACCTAAATGCCCACCAATCCAGGAATGGATGAACAAGTTGATATATATCATGAAACACTATTCAACCACTAAAAAAGGTGGTGACTTTACATCTTTTGTACTAACCTGGATGGAGTTGAAACACATTCTTCTTAGTAAAGCATCATAAGAATGGAGAAGCAAGGAAATGCCATGAAGGATATCTGTAACAGTATGATCAAAATATTTCTGAATGTATATGAATCGTGCCCTGTGATTGCACCAATGTACATAATTATGATTCAATAAAATTATTAAAAAAAAAAGAATGGAGAAGCAAGAATCCAATGTACTCAATTCTGATATGAGAACGATTGATACCAGTACCTGGTGGGGGTTGGGGGAATGGTGAAGCAAAGAGAGAAAAGGAGGGAGGAGGTGGAGAATTTTCAAGAACCAGCATGAAGAGTAAATGAACCAGAGGGGATATAAATAAAAATCACACAAGAGACATAGATTGCATAAAAGGTAAAGAGATGGGATCAGGAGGTCTGGTGCAGCTGAGGACTGCATTCAACACCAAACCATGTGAACTATTTTATTTATATAGTACCTAAACAAGATTGCTTAGACTAACAATGTTGCAAACCAGCAAGGAAAGCAAGTGGGAATATTTTCATCTTACAAGGTTGAGGGGAAGTAATAGTACATGGGAGTAATAGTACAAGTAAAGATTAACTTTAGGGAGAGAAGGCTATGTGCCTTTAGGCAAAAGATAGAAAAGTATATGGAAACTATGTGACTTCTGGCAGAGGGAGCAAGGAGAAAGGACTGTTGTTTTAGGAAGGGAGGAGAAGAAGCTGGGGGTTGCTCCTGGAATGCACTTCCCAGGCTGTGAGGGTCTTGCCACCTCACACTCTGCACTCCACAGGGGGCCATGTTGTGTGACACACTTCTTGTTGGTGGGCCACAATTATAAGAGGGACTTTACCAAACAAATGCAAGCAGAGTAACCTGGTTCTTTGAACCCTCAAAGAATCCCCAAGAACTTTAAAAAAAGAGGGGGAGAGTGAAAAGGCAACCCATAGAGTGGGAGAATACATAGTCACTTAAAGAATATGTTTTGTTCAATGACATCAGATACACAATGGTGATCCATTAGATTTAATCCTATATTTTTACTGTATCTTTTCTATGTTTGACACATTTAGATTCACAAATGCTTATCATTGTGTTACAGTTGCCTATAATATTCAGTAAAGTAACATGCTATGCAGATTTGTAGCCTAGAAGAAATAGGCTATACCATACTGCCTAGGTGTGTTGTAGGTGTTACCATCTATGTTGATATATGTATGTGCAATCCATATATGTATGATGTTCACATAGTGATAAAATCACTTCACAATGTGTTTCTTCAGAACACATTCCCCATTGTTAAGTAACCCAAGACTGTATTTCAGCAACACATATATTTGACAAAGAACTCATATCCATTCCTATAAATAAGAACAAGACAAACCAAAAATGTAGCCAAAATATTTGTGCAAGCACTTCATAAAAAAGGACATCCAAATGACCACTAAGCATATGAAAAGGTGCTTAGTAGCATTACTTATCAGAGTATGCAAATTAAACCTTTGTGAGATACTACTGCACACTCACTAGAATGGCGAAATTTTTTAAAATTGACAATACCAAGTGTTGGATAAGATGTGGAACAACAGGATCTTCCACATCTTTCTGGTAGGAGTGTAAATAGTTCAGCCGTTCTGAAAAACTGGCATTATCTAACAAAGCAGAAAGTTCACATACCCTGTTTTTCATCAATTCAGCTCTTGTAGTTCATATATATGTGCACCAAAAGACACATACAAGGAGAATGATGACAACATTACTCATAATAGCCAAAAACTAGAAACAACTCAAATGTTCATCAGTAGTAGAAAGCATAAATAAATTGCAGTATGGTCAATGGAGTCATAGAATATGCTACAAGTTCAGACAATTAAGCTCATCAACTCCTTCTAGAAAAAGTACTACATACCTCATTGCTGAATATTGCTGTGGTCACCTTTGAAGTACTTCCCTTGGCCCACTGGTGACAACAGCCATATTCAGCAATGAGGTATGTAGCACTTTTCCTAGGATGAGTCCGCAAACTTAATTGTTAGACATATAGTAAACAAAATTCCAAACTGTAGCTAAACATGCAAAAACATATGGATTAATTCCATAGGTATGAAGGTGAGTAAAATAGAGCATAACAGAGTACATACTGTGTGATTGCATTTCTATAAAGAACAAGACCATCGAAAGTTAACCTGTGGTTACAGAAGTCAAAATGGCTCTACTCCTTGTAGGGGTGAGTAATGATTGCAAGGGGGCCAAGGGAAGCTTCTGGGGTGCTAGCAATGTTTTATGTCTTGATCTGGATAGTAATTAGTGGAGTATGTCCTCTTTGTAAAAGTTCTCCTGATGATTCTGTAATCCCCTGTGTATATGTTATTCTTCAGTAAAAAGGGCTTGATCCACCCTCACCCCCAGAGCATCTTTTAGGCCTTCACAGCTCAAAACTAGGAATTGGCTGTATTTATAAAACTAAATGTTCACAGCATCAGGTAATTTATGGTCTTTTATGAGGTCTTGACTCTGAAAACCTTAGCAAAAGGGCAAGTCTTGCTTAAACTATTCCCATGTTCTTTGTATTCTTAAGTGTCCTTTGATGTGACTAAAAATCAGAATCACAGCTGGAGGTTTTCTCATAAGCCTGGGATGAGCACCTGCTGCCTTTGTGTGCAGTACCTGATGTGCAATAAAGCCTTCTACTTCCAGCTCTGCCCTTGTTGAGTCTCCATCTTTTTAATTTCAAACTGCTCCAGTCATTTTCTTTTAGGGGATTTTTTTTAACTGCCATGGTGTCATAACTCACAGCAACCTCAAATTCTAGGCCTCAAGCAATCCTCAACCTCCCAAATAGCTGGGACTATAGGTGCCCACCAATATGCCTGGATAGTTTTTCTGTTTTTAATAGAGACAGGATCCTGCTCTTCCTCGCCCTAGTCTCAAACTCCTGAGCTCGAGCATTCTACGCACCCCAGCCTTCCAGAGTGCTAAGATTGATTATAGGTGTGAGCCACCACCCCTGGCCTGCTCCTGTCACTTTTTATAAACTTTCTGTCAAACATCAAGAAAATGAAAGTGATCTCCAGACCATGGAGAGAGGGCTCAGAATCACTGTGTCCTAGAGCCACATACAGTTTCCCAACCCAAAAGGAAATGTTAAAATACCCCATTTGTTTCTCTTGTACTAAACCCAGAGTTGGATGGCCACAACAAACCAAGCCTGACATTGCACAAAATGGTCCCTCAGCCCTATCAGCATGACCCACATGGAGTTCAGTCCCACTGAGTCCAGTGACATCTGATTTTCAGTTCAGCAAATGCCTTAGATTAGAAATTTTAAATTCTGGCCACTTCACATTTTAAAGCAATCACAATCATAAATAACCCACATGTTTATGCAATCTCTTCTGTTCTTACTTCCTTTCTCCTAAGGGTTTTATATCTGCAGATATTCTTCCAACAATGCATTTTTAGTCATACATTTTTTTCAGACTTCTTTTGAACCTAGTGCTAAAAATGAGCTCTGCCTCCACTTATTGATTAGGGTCCCCATTCTAAGAATGTTTTATTTTCTTAAAATTCTATAAAACATAATAGCTCTGACCATGAAAAAAATGAAAATTATCACATAATGACTAAAATTAATTATAGCAAAACTTGAGTATGTCTCCAATATTCACTTTTATTTTCAGTTTCAATCAAGAGCTAAAGACAAACAAAAAACCCACAGCTTTATTACCATCATGTAGGAAAATCTTCAAATGAAAGCATTTGAATTGATTCCTCAAAAATCATATTTAAAATTTTTCAACAGAAATACTATAAATGGGTTAGTTCCTGTGATGAAAGGACACGGAACACACCTACCTTCTCATTTTAATAAAAAGAGAAAATAGAGTAGCACCTGTGGCTCAAAGGAGTAGGGCACAAGCCCCATATACTGGAGGTGGTGGGTTCAAATCTAGTCCTGGCCAAAACCGCAAAAAAATAGAAAATGATTGGTAAGCTACAAAATAAGTCTTTACTTTAAAAATGTTTCCTTTAAGATTCTTTTCAATAATTAAAAAAGTTCTCTAGTTTAACAAAAGATGATTTATATACTTTTTCAAGAAACATGCTCTATTTCTATCAGAGTTGATCAAGGAACATAATCCCCAGACACCTTTTTCTTTAACATCTTCTTTTTATTTATTTATTTATTTATTTTCTCTACATGGACATGTGTTTATTTGGTTTCCACTTTTTGCCTTCACTAAATTAAAGGGGCTTAAAATTTAATAACAATAACAATGTTTAAGATAAGGACTAGAAACAAACACCTCATAAAAAAAGGAGTGAAGATAAATACATTCTGAAAAGGAATCAGATGATTCCTGCAACAAAATATTGAGCACTAATAACAATAATGTAAATTTTTTTTAATATCTTCTTTTCATTCTTTTTGAAATAGAAGACATTTTAACATTGAAATGATTTTGATTTAGTGTGTTATTTACAACCTCCCTCCCAAAAGATCACATAATGGAATTTAAATGTTAAAACAAAAACCAGTGCTAAATTCAGTAAATTTTTTTTTCAGTCAAAAATTCTTCAAAATTCTTCTGTCAAAAAGAATATTTACACAAAGTAATTGGGAAGTTGCTTACTTTTTAATAAAGTCATCATTTAAAAATTTAACTCTGAGACAGGAATTTCAAAAGCAGTTTTTAGAATTATATAGCCTGTTTTATTTTTATTTATTTATTTGTTTATTTATTTTGCAGTTTTGGGCCGGGACTGGGTTTAAACCCAGCACTTCTGGCATATGGGGCCGGCACCCTACTCCTTTGAGCCACAGGCACCGCCATATAGCCTGTTTTAATTGTATATTCCTGGCTGGGTACGGTGGTTCATGCCTATAATCGTAGCATCCTGGAAGGCCCAGGTGGTGGATTGCCTGAGCTAACAGGTTCAAGACCAGCCTGAGCAAGTGCAAGACCTCGTCTCTAAAAAATAGCTGGGCATCTGTAGTCCCAGCTACTTGGGAGGCTGAGGTAAGAGGCTCACTTGAGCCCAGGAGTTTGAGGTTTCTGTGAGCTGTGATGCCATAGCACTCTACCGAGGGTGACAAGGTAAGACACTGTCTCAAAAAAGCAAACAAAACAAAACCTAAAAATAAAAAAGTGTGTGCCTACAGTAAATTTAATACTTTAAATTTTCAGAGAACATTTAGAAAAAATAGAAAAGTTGGAAAAGGAAAATTTCACCCGTAGTTCCATCCCTAATATGATCATATTAACATTTTAGGTTTTCAGGCAGCGCCTGTGGCCCAAAGGAGTAGGGTGCCGGCCCTATATGCTAGAGGTGGCGGGTTCAAACACAGCCCTGGCCAGAAACTGCAAAAAAAAAAAAAAAATTAGGTTTTCTTACTTCTTATTTGGCTTTTGCATTTTCCCATTGGTGTAGGAATATGTATGTGAGATAGATTAATTAAAAGAGAGAGATGCTGTAAACATTCTTGGGTGAAGCGTTTGTTCAGATCTTTTGCCTTTCAAGTTGGGTTGTTTTCTTATAGTTGAGTTCTAAGAGTCCTTTGTATATTTTTGATAACAGTCTTTTATGTGATGTGTCTTTTGTGAATATTTCTCCCAGTTTGTGATTTGTCTTCTCATCCCCTGGGTAGTATCTTTTGCAGGGCACGTATGCTGGTTTTTTGAACTAAAATTATATAACATCTAGCAGGCGTTACTCATGCGATTGTAAAGACCTTGCAACTTTTTGCTGTAGTAAAAACATATGAGGTCTGACAGTTAAGTTCATGAACTCATTCCAGAAAAAGTGCTATGCACCTCACTGCTGAAGATCACTGGGGCCACCTTCAAAGTGCTCCCTCGGGGAGCTACGCACTGATGCCAGGGCCTAGTCCACCCTCCAGAGCAATTCTGGAATTCTCCTTCTGCAATGACCATCAGAGCTATCATCATATGAGATCTGGTAAAACTTTGCAAAATTGCCACCATGCACTTACATGGCAGCACTATATAAGCCACTCAGTAAGGGTTTATAACCTCAGTACGTAAGCGTCTTGCAGCTGTGTTCATGTGGTGGTGCTGGTTATTGTCATTGCGTGGTTTTCAGTGCCGTACAATGTCAGCCATAGCTCCCCGGGGCGTTGCGGGGTTACCACTGACTGGAGTGATATTTAACAATGAAGTATGTAGCATATTTTCTAGGATGAGTTTGGAAAATTAATTGTCAGACCTTGTGTGTAGTCTAAAATTTACCATTTTAACTTTTTTTAGGTGTACAGTTCAGTTGCATTAAATATCTTTTTAAAAAACTAAATGCAGAATATAAATGTCTGAACACAATAACTAAGAAAATGCCATGAAGGCTATAATATTAACCAGTTCGATGAAAATATTTCAGATTGTATAAGAAGCCAGCATGTTGTACCCCATGATTGCATTAATGGACATGGCTATGATTTAATAAAAAATAAGATAAATAAATATATTCACATTATTGTGCGGCCATCACCACTATTCATCCCTAGAACTTTTCCATCTTTCCAAATTGAAACTGTCCAGCCATTAAACAATAACTCACCATTTCCAGCACCCCATTCCCCAGCAACCACCATTCTATGTCCTGTCTCTGTGAATCTGCCTACTCTAGATACCTCATAGACATATTTGTTGCTTTTTGAAAGTTGTTGCAATTCAACATTACAATATTATTCAATTATAACTTTTTTTTTTTTTGTAGAGACAGAGTCTCACTTTATTGTCCTCAGTAGAGTGCCGTGGCATCACACAGCTCACAGCAACCTCCAACTCCTGGGCTTAAGCGATTCTCTTGCCTCAGCCTCCTGAGTAGCTGGGACTACAGGTGCCCGCCACAACGCCCGGCTATTTTTCTGTTTTGCATTTAGGCAGAGGCAGGTTTTGAACCCACCACCTTCAGTATATGGGGCCGGCGGCCTTCGTGCTGAGCCACAGGCACTGTCCCAATTATAACTTAATATTAAATATACCATAGTTTATTTACTCATTCCCCATTGTTGGAAATGTTAACTGTGGTTCTAACTTTTTGCTATTAAATGAGCATCTTTTTTTTTTTTTTTAAGACAGAGTCTCACTTTCTCACCCTCGGTAGAGTGCCATAGCGTCACAGCTCATAGGAACCTCCAGCTCTTGGGCTAGGGTGATTCTCTTGCCTCAGCCTCCAGAGTACCTGGGACTACAGGTGCCTGCCACAACGCCCAGCTTTTTTTGTTGCAGTTACCACTGCTGTTTTAGCTGTCCGGGGTCAGGTTTGAACCCGTCATCCTGGGTATATGGAGCCAGCTCCCTACCCACTGAGCCACAGGTGCCGCCCTAGATGAGCATTTTTATTTACATTTTTCAGATAAAATTACACCATTGTAATAGATTCCTACAAGTAGAATGACTGAAAACAGATTTTTTTTTTTTTTTGAGACAGATTCGCACTTTGCCACCCTCAGTATAGTGCCGTGGCGTCACAGCTCACAGCAACCTCAAATTCTTGGGCTCGAGTGATTCTCTTGCCTCAGCCTCCCTAGTAGCTGAGACTTCAGGCACCCACCACAATGCCCGGCTATTTTTTTGGTTTGTTTGTTTAGCAGGGCCGGGATGGAACCCAACAGCCACAAAGAATGTGGCCGGTGCCCTACCCACTGAGCTAGGAGTGCCCAGCCCAAATTGAGTATTTTTAAGACTCTGGATACAGTTTTCCAACTTCCTTTGCAAAATAATCTTATACATTTATGCATCCAGAGGCAATCCAAGATAATACCTATTTCAACATACTCTTAAATCTGCTAATTTGATCAGTTAAAAAAAAAGGTCTTAGTTATCATATGCCTATGTTACTTGTGAGACTGACTAATTTTTCATGTTTATTAATTGAAATCTCTTTGTGAAATGTTTGTGCATAGTCTTTCTCTACTTATTTAATGTATTTGTAGTGGCTTTCTTATAAATATATACAAAGCTCTTTGTATAACAAAAATAGCCATCTTTTCATCTTTTCTGTAAACACTTTCTCAGCCACTTACTTTTAAATCCTTGTTTCTTTTTTAATACAGAATGGTTTCCAGGAATTTTTTAAAATAGGACATACTTAGGAGAAAAAAGGATGGTCATGGCAAACTTTAGTTTTCTTTCAGACAAGTGACTTCATAAAACATTAATAATTTATCCCTATGAGAGTTAAATTCCCAAAGACAAAGTTTTCTACAACTAAGCCAATGCTTTTGCATAATATTCAAAAGCAAAGTGGCAATTAACTTTGGACAACAGAGCAATGATGTAAGATGACCCTTGCAATGAACGCTGTTTAAAAGTCATGTCGCTCCAGTCAGCACCAGCTGGGACTACTCTGTAGAAGCAAATGTGTCCTGGTCCGCTGTTCTCAATGCCAAGTACAACTAAGGTCATCACTAATTCGTAGCACGGATTTCAGAGCAATTACCAGGCCATAACCAAGATGTGTAATTTCTATACTGTGAGCAAAGCCAAAATATCTTGAGTTGTCACTGATTTCCACATATCGAGCCTTACTTTTCTTATATCTATATTTTGAGAATATGCATCTTTCCTGGATAAGCCAGGAAACAGAATTTAGGGAAAGAGAGAAAAGAGACCTCAAAATAGAAAATATAAAAACCACTACAACCTTGAGCAAGCCACACATAGTTCCAGACATTTGCTTATGCACCTGGGCATTTATGAAAACGAGAGGAAAAGAAAGGCTGCATTTGTTGTGACAGTGCCACTCCGCTTTGCGATGCAAGAGGAGACTGTCCTACCAGGGTTTCTGTGCACCTGACACTCAGGGCATTTTGCAAAGGAAATCAGTGAGGATGAAAATCAAGTCCCTCCAAGTCTGCATGACTCAAAAGGCAAAACTAGTCTCGGCTTCCTCTTCTGCCCAAATTGGAGTGAAGTTACAACGGTGAGTTTATAGGGGACAAGATGAACAGCACTGGCATTATGACGACAGTCCTCGGGGTTTCTGCGATCTAAGATTGTGAGCTGAGTCCAAGCCAGATTCACCACCATCCCACATGCTTATAAAAGTGTGAAACTGAACATTTCACCTGCGTGCAAAACTAGCGAGAGGAAAAGGTGAATTGATTCTGTTTTTGTACGATACTAAAGTTTTTCTTGCATTTCATAGTGTGCAGAGCCTTCCAGTAAACACATTATCTCATTAATTCATTTAAAGCTTGCTATTCCTTTAGGGGCTGGATTCCTTGCACATCCCATATATCTAGTAAGGACTCAATCAACACTTTCTGAATAAATGTGTATGTAGGTGAACTTCCCTCTTCAAATTGACCATAAGAATGGGTGAGGCATCATCTGTCAAATGCAGGGAAGTAGCAGCGGTTTGTTACTAGACAATTGACGCGTGTGTGTGCCTGTACGTAAGTGCAGAGTAGCACCAAGTAGCACGATGCATTAGGTGGGAATGATTAATTATATTGAGTAAGTCACTTTAGTTACTATGCCTTTAATTCACTCAAACCCAACCAATTCTACTTTTTAACCCTATGGCAAGGTTTTCTGAAATATATTTTTTAAAACCAGGTTGCATGAGGTAGACTATTGGCCCATTTTTATTTTCATCGCCTCTGGGTTGGCTGGGTTGCAATGGGGCAGTGGACTGTGCTGGAAGTGCATCGGTCCAGCATGGTGTTCTCAAGCTGGGGCGGTGACACAGGTAGAGTCCGAGGGATCACGACCAAGGGTCTCCCAGAGTCCTGCCCTGTGCTCTAATCCATAATTCCAGGAACACAAAATTGGAAACTTGGAGTTTTCAAATAGGCAAAATGTGGCTAAAAGGGGATACATATTTGAGAAGAATCAAGAAAACTTATATCGAAACGTGTGCAAGACAGTATCCGGAGACAAAAGTGCCTGAACAAAAAAATAACATCAGATAATACACTGTTTCTACTGTAAGACAAACAAACGGGGTGTAGATATTTGAAACTAAGAAAGGAAGACCATTGACAAAAATTATTATATGTTACGCAGCATTCCCCAGGACAACTGAACTTATGGTGTTCTGCTCTTACAAACATGCCCCCAAGGCTCCTCCGAAGGATACTACATGATTGAATTAATTAATAACTCAGGAAGCAGATATGTAAACAAATCCACAGTGGCTTACGCATGTGGCTGCGTCCTTGTGCTAGCAGGGAAATTCACAGATGGAGACGCAGCCGATGGAAACACAGGAACACCAGGAAATTCACAGATGGAGACGCAGCCGATGGAAACACAGGAACACCAAGAAGCAGAAGATGCAGCGTGGAGAAAGTTTGCAAAGGAATAAGCAGAAGCCTTTCGTCTCACTGAAGCAGGACGTGCTAAGCTTGAGAAGCGAGACCCCCACCGTTAAGGAGTCCACGCGTACACATGCAGTTCGTGAGAACATCGGCTAGTACAAGGCCACAAATGACGAAAACAAGAAAAAGGCCGTGCAAACAACTCCAGAACCTTTTTCAAAAAACCGACATCAGGAGCAGGCTCCCCTCTGCCAGCCCCCGGATCAAATCCTCACTCTCCAGCACGACCTCCGTCGTACCTTCCAATTGTTAGCTCACTCCTTGCCTCAAAAATGCACCTTCCAGTAAGCAAGGCATTGATGCGCCGTGAGGCGGGTGTTAATCTTTTACAAACTTTCTCCTGTCTAAACTTTTTGTATAAGTTTGTTTTTCTATTCTGTTTTTTGAATTAAAAGAAAGGGCACAGATTGTAGGAAAAAATCAACACATTGTGCCCCACATATGCATAAATGTATTCATGATCTGTGTGTATATGACTTCATAAAAAATAAATAAATAAATGAAAGAGCACAACAGATTCTGTAACTTATTATAGTACAGGGGTATTATCATTACTATTACAAAATTAGACTGTATTATTACCACATGTGAATCATTTATAGTATTGTTGTTATTTTTATTTGTTCCCTTGCAGTTTGGGGCTGGGGCCGGGTTCGAACTTGCCACCTCCAATATATGGGGCCGGCGCTTTTTTGAGCCATGGGCAGCACCCATGTTGTTATTTTTATTACCATATATGAGCTATTCATCAGGGATCTGAGTGACCTACAAGCCTGACCTGAAAGCATTTTCAGGATCGGATCTTGCCCATAACCAGAGACCACCTATCATTTATTCTACCCAATATTTCTCCTATGGCACTCTGTAATTCTTCCATTATACTGTAATTTTTTTGTCCATTTAGCCATTTTCTTTGTAAGTATGTATTATATTCCTAGTAAAAGAATCTCAGAATTTTCCCTCCAGTGTGTTTTCCTCTTGCTTTTTCACAGTCCAGGATGCACCTGAGGTTGTCAATACAGTGAAACCGAATGGCAGAATAAGAGAAGGTGATTCCGCCATTTTTCTAGATCTTTGAGTTGTGCATCAAATCTGGGGCGGGTCCCTCTGCTCTTGTTTAGCCTGCCTGCGAGGTTCACAACTATTTCCCCAGCTCTGTGAGTGTCACTGATTTCACATTTGCCAATGTTTCATCATTGCAAACCAGACCATGACTTTGGAGCACAGCCTGTTAAGACCTGGGTCCGGTGGCTATGCCTAAAGTCCCTACTATTTGGGCTGAAGCAGGAGGATCCCTGGGGCCCAGAAGTTTGAGTTGCTGTCAGCTGTGAATACACCACTGCACCCTGCCCAGGTGACAGGGCAAGACCTTCTTTCAAAAATGAAAAACAAACTACCCTGCTGTTTTCCTCTCATAGATGTTATTGATACTCTTGACAGCACAGTCAGGATGTGTACATCAGGAAGGCGGCACAGTGGAAGGGCGAGGATATTGTAATCATCGTGAGCTTTTCTCTCCCACTCGAGTTTCAGCTCCTGACATGTAGCCGCGCCTCACTCATCATACAGCCTCACGAATGGGAACGTGGAAGATGATTTTTTAAGGAGTTTCTTGAAGAAATACAGAAATAGGCTTGGCACTTGCAGCTCAGCGGCAAGGGGCCAGCCACATACACTGGAGCTGGCAGGCTCTAATCCAGCCTGGGCCTGCCAAACAATGACAACTACAACCAAAAAATAGCCGAGCATTGTGGCAGGTGCCTGTTGTCCCAGCTACTTGGGAGGCTGAGGCAAGAGAATCACTTGAGCCCAGGAGTTTGAGGTTGCTGTGAGCTGTGACGCCACGGCACTCTACCCAGAGTGACATAAGGAGACTCTGTCTCAAAAAACAAAAGAAAGAAGTACATTTTACTTTCTCTTTTCTTTTCTTTTTCTAATTTAAGTAGGGTTTATTTGAGGGTAGAGTTTGATGTTCTTGTGACGTGCCAACCATGAAGCACAGATTCCAAAGAAAGGAAGTCGGGGTTCCAAAATGTAGAAATTTGGTGTTCTTCGTGGAGATAAGGTTTGGGAAGCTTAACAGAATCGTTTTACTTTTTCTTTGCTGCTTTTTTCTCTTATACCCTCTTTTGTCTTTTATCCTTTTTTTTTTTTTTTCTTCTTCTTACAAGGATAGAAATTAAAATATCTGTGTTCTAGTCCTGGTTCTGATATTGACTAAGTCTGCACTTGATCTTAGCCAAAAGGCCGAGAAGCGATGATATTGACTAACTCTGTGGGTCACTCTTTATCTTACCAAAAAAAAAAAGAAAAAGAAAAAGTAAATAATAGCACCTCCTCTTCCCTAACTCGCTGATAAAAATATCGTGGAAGCTCTAGTGAAACATGAGGAATCGTGCTGAGGGCTTCAGGAGAAAGGGGTTAGATACATCAAAGGTAATATTTCTATGTGCTGGAACTGTTGACTGGTCTGCAAACTAAGAAATAATGTGAAGAGAAGCTACAAATGAGTAGATGAGTGCCACAAAGGAACAGTGCTGAGCCTCAGAAGTGCTGACTTCAGTGCTGAGTCATGAAAGGGTTGATGAATGCACCATCAACTTACCTTCCTTTCCCAGGTAAAATGCAGCCTTATTTGAAAGGTTGTCTGGGAAGGTAAGCAAAAATAAACCAAAAATGAGACAACTAATTGAGAGATATGTCTAAGTTTCCTGAAGGTTCTGAGGAGTGACAGCCCTTTCAGAGACTAAATCGTTTCCCAGAAGTAACATTTTACAGAATTTCTTTTAAACGGGATTTAAAAGAGCACCTCATCACCACCACCTCGCCGGGGTCTCCTCCCTCCAGCTCATCCCCTTCTACTTTATACCTAAAAAGTACAAATCTGACTCTCAAGATAATTTTCACAGTGCTCTAGTGGCTTTCTCTAATGAAGGCAGGGGGATTCCTGGTTAGATGTGGCTAGACTGTCATTCTAGAGAAATTTCCTGTGATGGAAAGCTGATCTAACTAGTCACGGCATATTCACATCGCGAAAAAAGAGAAACTGTAATGATAGGAGAAAACAAAGAAAACAACTCAATGTTTTGAGTTGGCTCAAAACAGCCTCAGCTACTGCCAGAATTCCTCCACCCAAAAGCAGGGGGAAAGTAACTGCTTTCCTGTGAAAAAGAACCTGCTCATTTGTGAAACAAATAAAACAAAGCTTTCTATTGGTTTATTTGAGTCTTCGCTTCTCACAGGTATTTCAGTGTGAAATGCTTGCACAGGCTGCAGCAGTAACACAATTACATGGAAGCGTCAAGGGTCAGCCACCCTTTCCTAGCCAACTAGTACATCGACATTGTTCTCTCCTATGTCTCAAAGTCACGTTAAACTCAAACTCAACACCCTCCAACACAGAATCATCAATTCTTTCACTCCTCAAAACTTGGTCCTCTTCCAAGAAGTCCTGGATGAGTTCTAGAAGTCAGAAACCTTCCATGGTTTACCATCATCATCTGGTTCAGGGTCCCCGCCAAGTCCCGACCATTGTGCCCTTTCAGGGTCTCCCAGGTCACCCACTCTCCCCCCAACTCCAGCCCATCACCACCTAACCCACCTTCTCTCACCCAGGCCTCCAAACAGCTGAGACATCCACGTGGATCCCTTCCAATCTGTTCTCCCCACCTCGACGCCAGTCCTCATTTCAGAACACAAAACCAACTGTGCCGCACACATGGATCCTGTTTAAAATCCTTAGCTGCCTTTCCTTTGCTTTGGGCTTCAGGACAAACCCCCTTAGGAGAGTCTACGATGCCCTGCGGGACCTGATTCCTACCACCTCTCCCTCCTCAGTGCAAGGGAGCATGTGTGCCTCCAGGGCATAATCTCCAAAAGGAATAGCCTTTCAACAACTGCAAACATTCAACCATGTTTCAAAAATTTCAACAATCTTCTTTTTTAGATAATCTTGAGACGGGACAGTTATTACAACTGATGACGTAACATTGGAGAAAACAACATGAAAACAAGACCAAGGAACAGAGTACATGCTTGCTCCAAACTTGACACGGCTTGTTTTAAGTACAATCACACACACACACACACACACACACACACACACACACACACACACACACGGTAGAAGCCAGCCAGACCTCGGCTCCAGTTGCGTCCCTCCACCGCTCCGAGGATAGCTACTACTCAAACCACATTTTTCTGACTTCTTTCCACCATTTCACTTGGTCCCATAAAACGTGTTTCTGCAACGGAGAGAGCTTCTCTCTCCCCACTAG
>CAUYON010213368.1:0-10578 GCA_963573935.1 Arctocebus calabarensis
ATTCCCTGCAATCACTTCTCAGCCTTTTGGCTAAGATCTACTATAAATATTCCCTGCAGTTCATCATATAATATTTAATCTTCAGGGCTTCAGGAATGCTGGATTCTTTTGTCAACATATTCTATGATGTTTTACACAAATCCTGGCAATATTCACCTATTTTTTTCTTTGATGAGAGGTAGCTAATATGAACTGAGGATCAATTTGATCTTTCATGTAAGGCTTACGTAATGCCTTTTTTCACAATAACCCTTGTCTTTCTGTATAGTACCTGTTCTTCAGTTTTAATTTCATGCATGAAAATGTTACTGAGATTCAATATTAATGACTAGGAACATTTCATCTGAAATACATATTTCTGTTAATTTTCTAAAAAAAAAAAGAAATGTATAGTACTTGCTATATGCTAGGCATTTTTATACACTTTTCACACATATTGAACCATCTGATGTTCTGACAACACAATGATACTTTCATCATCCTATTTTTTTTTTTTTTTTTTTTTTGTCGAGACAGAGTTTCACTTTATCCCCCTCCGTAGAATGCTGTGGCGTTGCACAGCTCACAGAAACCTCCAACTCCTGGGTGTAGGAGATTCTCTTGCCTCAGACTCCCACGTAGCTGGGACTACCGGTGTCCACCACAAAGCCCGGCTATTTTTCTGTTTTTTTTTTTGCAGTTCAGCCGAGGCCTGGTTTGAACCAGCTACTTTCGGTATATGGGGCCGGTGCCCCACTCAATGAGCCACAGGCACCGCCCTCAACATGCTTTTTTATAAGCAAGGAAACAGTTTAGTAACTTGCCCAAAATTACAAACTAGTGAGTGGCAGATCTAGGAATTGTGCACAGACAGCTTACTCCAGAGACATTAAGTTAGTTTTGTTCCTGTTAATCATTTATCTATTCTTCCTATTTTCTTTTTTCCCAAACTAAATTACTAGACAGTTTTGAAATTCTCTTGAAATTTCAATTGCCATCCCACTATATCACACAAATATAATTCACACACATATGAATAATTACACACCCATATATTATCCACAATACTTATTCTAGATCAGTAGTTCTTGACCGTGGACACACATTAGAATCACACAGGGAGTTTGTAAAAGAAACCGTTCTTCACTGGGACTCCACCTCCAGACCTGCTCCTTCAATTGGTTTAAGTGAAGCCTGGACAGCAATAGTTTAAAAACTCCCAAAGTGATTCTAATAGTCATTGGGGTTTAAGAACTGCTAATCTAGATCAATAATGAATCGATTTCTTCAGGCACTGTGCTGATGACCAGATTTGATAGGTTATATTGATTTACGTTTTACAGATGAGGAAATTGAGGAACTAAGAGGTTGTATATAATTTGCCAAATTCAGAGAGCTGTGAATAGGAGACAGGATGTGTGAGATGACACCACATTTTCTTAATCATATCCTGTCACATGTCACTTCTGACACTTCTTGCCAGGGCCCAGGACTGGCCAGGTCTTGGGCCCGGCTTAACTAGGTTCCGGACGCAGACCACTAAGTTACCTTGCTCAGGTTCAGTTTCTCTTACATGCCTTAGGGCTCTATACTTTAGCTGGAGAGAGAGAGAAAGAAATTGTGAGTTTTAGAGAGAATAAAGCAGTCTTCTTAGAAAGATAGATCTTAGTCTTTGGCAGAGCTTGGTAATCTTCAGCAGAGAGATGCTGTTTTGGCGTTCTGCAGGCAGGAGAGGAGACAGAGTAAGCGGGTCCGTGATAGAATGCGCATGCTCTTTGAATGTCTTCTCCTCCAACCTAGTATAAGGCTGATCTCCTACCTCTCAACACCACAGGTGTAGAGACTGCCAATTTAGCACTGCTCTCATCATGCGAGCGCTCATGCTTGTTAGGAGAACCAAATCCCTCTCTATGCCCTTTCCACCTAGGTGTTCCATTATCGAGCAATATAGGTATTTCTTATAACTCTCACTCCTCCTAGCCATAGGCTATATGGGCTGCAACAATATCCATGATGCATATCACAGAACAAAAATTAATTAATCTGTGATATCATAAATTAGATTATGAGCATCCTGGTACTTGTACATTATTGCAAGTATTAGTAGGTGCTAAGACTCTAAAAGCTTGAATATTTTAACTATAAATTATAGCTTATACATATGTCTATGACATACATGTACAATATAATATATCTTTTATGATATATGGTATATTGTTATATATGCTATGTATTTGTTATGTTAATTTTTTCTCTTCATCTTTTTTATTTCCACATATGAACATGTAAAGCATTCTAAAAATGTCCTCAAGTACATGAGTAGCTTATAATGACTATTAGTTGTTACTATTTGTATTGAAAAGAAAATGATAGAAAAGCAATTTGTCATTAGCAGAAAAGACTTGGGTTACACCACGTGAAGCCTGTCCTGACAATTAGCAGCAGCATCAGTAATATTTTCTGAGCTCAAGTTTTGCTACCATGCTGAGTGGGATATCTGGTGCTTTCCATGTATTATTTCATTTAATGCATTCAATGCTTTAAGTCATCTTACCTCATCCTCATATTTAAAACCTTCACATTTATGTTTCTTTCTCAGGACCCCCTCCTGAGGTGCGAACTGCATACTCAACTGCCTACTTGATGCTTACATTTGAATGTTTCAGTTACTTCAAACATAATGTCCAAAATGAAGCTCTCAGTTTTTCTCCATTTTTTTTCTTCCCTCATTCTTCCCCATATCATTAAATGGTTCCACCTTCTCTCTAGTTGCTTCAGGCTACACTTCTTTCTCTTTGTCCTCCAAAATGGTCTTGTTAGTTTTATCTCCAAGGTGCCCCCAATACATCCTTCTCTCCATTTGCCACTGCCACCACTATAGTTCCATCCATCAGTATCTCTTGAAGGGACCTTCCCAGCTTTCTAGCTGATCTGCTCAGTTCCACTACTGCCCTCTTATAACTAATTCTCCACTGAGCAGCCACTGTTGCATGCAGTTTATCGTGTATTTGCTTAAAATCATTCAGTGATTTCTTTGGTGTGGCTTACAAGTTCCTGCCTGGTCTCCCCTCAGCTCTCATCACCCCATTCTCATGCATTGTGCTCAGCCAGCCTGTTCTTTCAGTTCTTCAGACATCCCAAGCTTTTCTCAGAGTTGAAGTTTCTGGGCCGGCTGCTTCCTTTGACCCACCTTATTCTTCCACCAACTGCATGGCTGGCTCCTCATTTTTCAGATCTCATCTGAAACAAATTTCCTCCTAGAGACCTTCATGGGCCAAATTCTCCAAAGTATCCACCTTCTCCAAAAGAGAAGACTACCCTTTATTTCCCTTAAAGCACTTATCACCAATCTGTATGTAATATTTAATTCATTCATTTCATTTTATTGTCTGTTTCTTTCGTTTGATGCAATATACATGATAGACTCACATCTGCCCTGTTTTGACTTATCCCCAGCTAGTTCCTTAGCACAGAGCACAGAGTATGCTCACAATTGAATATATATTATTTCTATGATAAAGGAATATAAATGTCATGAATCTTTGATATGTAATAAAAAATAGTGATCTCCTCTTGAGATTTTAAGAGAAAAAGCTAGGCTAGTGTTTCTAAAACTGTACTTTATGCAGTAATAAAATAAGAGAAGAAAAGCACAAACCTGCCAAGATTCAGTTATTGTTAACTAAATCTATTTATAAATAACAACAACAACAACAAAAAGCCACACTTTCTACATCTGCCATCATTTACCATCCTTCTTAGACAAAGACTGCATCTATAAAGGAACAGAAATGGAGAAGTGTGGTGGCTTTGAGCAAAATCAGTGAGCATGATAGGAAGAAAGTGACCAATAAAGAGATTAAAGAAGTTGACAGTCTTAGATGATGTGAAGTCTTATAACTGAAAAATCTTTGGATTTATCCTACATAGAGTGTAGGGCTCTACAAGACAAAAGGGCTGTCAACAGGAACATGATATAGCCCAATTTGTATTTAAAAATTATTTTGTGGCCAATGTGGTGAATGGCTCCAAGGAACGTGAGGCACAAATCCAAGAATCTAGTTAGAAGGTTGTTTCAGTACCCTAAGAGCAAGATGGTAGGTCAGACTTGAAGTAATGGAATCACACTGAAGATGAAGGGGAAGGGACAGGGCTTTGCTCTCAGCTCTTCTTGGAAGGATTCCTGTGAGGCTCCCATAGATGATGTTTCCAGTTTGTCTCATATCCTCTACCTATGACGTTCAGAATGAATTTCCATATTACGCGTCCTATAGTCTCGTCTCTACTTTTTTTGATGAGTATGTCTGACCAAAGCCACTAAACTACAGAGCATTCATCTGAGAATTCAAAGAAGAAATGGATCTGAAAGCACTCTGCAGGGTACTACACCAGTGAAAGCTATTTTTAGTATCTGTAAGTCAATTCAGTTTACAATGAGAAACGAGAAAAAAATACTTTCTAGCCTGTCAGCTTGTGTAAACAAACTCCCTGGGCAAAATGAAACACTCTTAGAACAGTAGCACTTTTTTGTACTTCTATCATAGTGCACCCATTAATTATAAATTGTTTGTGTATTGTTTCTTTTCTTATAGTGTATAAATCCTTTGGCAGTAGAGACAGAGTCTTATGAATCTTTGCAACAATCTCTGTGGTACTGTCTACCACAATCTCTGCTTTGTGGTAGACAGTAAGTGCTTAGTAAATGCTAATTGCATGCATAAATGAATGATTAGTTCACAGGAAAGAATACAGCCAGGTAGCAGGGAGCTGATACAGAATTCAAAGGAAAAGTAAATAAATAAATAATGTTAAAGTGAAAAGGTTCAGTGTGATTGATGCTCATTATTTCAGTATACAAGACACGCATAGATTTGCTATCCCATAAAAATACTGTGTCAACTTACTCTTTCTTAGTATTTTGTAACAATGATAATTAAAAATCCTTTTGCAATATTGGATTAATTTATCTATTCATTCAGCAAGCTCTTTCCAATGCCTGATCTGTACAAAGCACTGTGTGGGCATCTTCCTGTTCTTGGGAAGTTTGCCAGCCAGCAGCAGGGGGCGGGGCCTGCTCCCTGCCAGTAACTGTCCTGGGAATTTTGCACACTTTGCTAAGTGTTTTCTAAATTCTGAGCATCTCTGGGAAGCAAGGATGACTATGCCCTTGCATAATCAAATAAGAATGGTCAACTAAGAGAATTTCATTAATTTAGCTGAGATTACAGAACTAGGATGGGGAAGAGGCAGGTTGATTGATAGCAAGGAAGAGCATGTAGAGTATTTTTTATTTCAGAATCTGGATCCTCTTGCCGTCCTTCAGATTAGCAAATGATAAGGGAAGGCCAAGGAGGCAGAAGTATGAGTTATAAGGAATTGTTACAAGACTCCCACCCTCATGGAGTTATTGGCTTGGGGAAACAATTTACAAAATGAACTCAATGAAAAGGTGGTCAGATCATTGAGAGAAAATGGCTTTCAGAAGCTGAGCAGCATCAAGTTGTGGTATGAAATGTGTCCTGGGCTTGCAGGGCCAGAAGATCACAATTTAAGATCTTACTCCAAGGCTACTTGTGTGATGGTGGAAAAGACATTGTAATTTTCCAGGACTCACTGCCCAGATTTTTTAAATGTAAGAAATAATAGATGTTTCTACCTTATTTTTAAAATTATTTATTTATTTATTTATTTATTTATTTATTTATTTATTGAGACAGAGTCTCACTATGTCACCCTTGGTAGAGTGCTGTAGTGTCACAGCTCACAGCAACCTCCACCTCTCGGGCTTAACTGGGCTTCTCTTGCCTTAGCCTTCCAAGTAGCTGGTACTACAGTGCCCACCACAATGCCTGGCTATTTT
Source organism: Arctocebus calabarensis (assembly GCA_963573935.1). Lineage (NCBI taxonomy): Eukaryota > Metazoa > Chordata > Mammalia > Primates > Lorisidae > Arctocebus > Arctocebus calabarensis. The sequence goes on from CAUYON010213368.1 coordinate 5,840, forward strand.
TTTGTTGCAGATGTTTAGCTGGCCTAGGCCTGGTTCGAACCCGCTACCCTCGGTGTATGTGACTGGCACCATAACCACTGTGCTACAGGCACTGAGCCATTTTAAAATTGATAGGTTAAGGTATGGGAGAACCATTTCTAAATTGTAGAGTAAATTTATAATCATATGAATATCTGGTTTTATGAAAAGGTAGTTCTGAAGAAGAAAGGTAACCTTTTCAACAAATAATAATAGAGAAATTGTAATTTATAGGCTAAAAAAATAAATTTCAACCTAAACATAACATTATACACAAATTAATTTAAAATGGATTATGCATTTAAATGTAGAACATAAACTGTTCATCTTTTAGAATAGAGCACAGGAGATAAGCTCTGGGTGAAAGGTTCTGTGAATCATCTGAAAGCACGAGTCATACAAAGAAAGGGGATAAGTTGGATTTCACTAATATTAAAACTTGTACTTTGAGAATGACTTTGCTAAGGGGATGAGACGTGAGATACAGATTAAGAGAAGATATTTGCAAACCACTCATCTGACAAAGGAGTAGTATTTACATTATATTAAGAACTCTCAAAACTCAAAAGTAAACAATCTGATTAGCAAATAGGCAAAAGACATGAACAGATATTTCACCAAAGAGGATAAATAGATAAAAAATAAACATGTGAAAATATATTCAACAACTTTAGCCATAAGGAAATGCAAATGAAAGTCACAATGGGCTATCACTGCACACCTGTCATAATGGAGCAAATAAAAAAATAGTGACAAACCCAAATGCTACTAGGAATGTAGAAAAATTAGCCATCTCACGGGTAGCTGGTTGGTACATAAAATGGTGCAATCACTTTTGAAAACAGGTTGCCAATTTCTTTATAAACTAAACATGCAGCTACCGTATAAACTAGCAATTCCACTCTGGGGAACCTGTAATCACCTTTTCAAAGAAATTTAATTTATAATAGACAGAACTGGCACCAACTCAGATCTCTTTCAATAGGTGAATGGTTAAATAAACCATGGTATATAGATGTATTTACCCATCATCATTCTATTTCAGCACTCTAATAGATGCTTTATATACATGTGTGCCTTAAAATTTGGAAAGTAAATATTATCCTAATTTTTCAGATTGAAACTTTAGAGAGTTTAGATGATTTACACAAGGTCATTCGGGATAAAGGCTAGAATTTTCAATCCAGGTTTGCAACATTCCAAAGCCCATCTAGGTTCTACTGCAGGAGACTGCCATGACAATTAGGTGAGCAATTATGCATGTTTGTTACCCTTTGTAATGTGGAAGGGTGTAACTAATGGTGTTATACGCTCGTGCGTCTGTCTGCAGGCCTCAGCACAGCATGGCTGCCTAACAACAGACTTTCTTTTCAGTAGTTTATATCCATTGCCTTTACCTAGACATCTGCAAAGTCATGTTATGGCATTTGAAGAGTCTTAGTTTTCCAAGAAAGAGAATGGGTTCACTCTCCCCCCCCACCCCCGAACTGAGTGAAATGGCTTTGTTTTGCTGTGAGCACCCCTGTCTTCAGTGTCAGGTAAAACATCCTCACTGACATTCACAATTACCCAACAGGTGCGGCTGGAAGCAATTGATACGTCATCACATTCTAAAGCCAGAAGAAACCACTCAATTAGAATAGATTATGAATATATGATAAATATAAATAAATGATTCTAATTATTCAATCAGAATCATTTAGTAGAGAGGCAGAGTGACTTGTCCAAATCACACATATGTGGCTAAAATTAAAACATCCATCTTAGATTTCTCCCAAGATTCAGAACTGGGTGTTACCAACACACTTCCTATGTTCCATGCTCTGAGCTCCAGTTGCTATTTGTTCCAAGTTTGACAAAAGCAATTTCAGTTTTATGAATTTATTATGAAAAGGATTTAGTTATTTGTTTAAAAACCTAAACTCCTAGTTTCTCAAACCTAGAAGGAATGGCAATTGAAAAATAAGATTGAGAGGCCCAAAATGATAAGAAGATTCTAGAAATTGTAAGTAGGCTTTAGCTGGAAAAACCTCAAGGATTAGTGCTAGCCATGGTGAATTAGATAAATTGCTATGTCATCTGAGTAGTTCTGTGTTCTTAGTTATGCCTTTAAGTTTGATTCCTTCAACAAACTCTTTTTCTAGTGCTTACTTTATTCCTTATGTGTTACATGGTTCTGGAGATTCAATGGTATCAAAATAATAATAATTCTGCCTTTACTTAACTCACAGTATTGATGCATGATAGAAATGAAATGAATGTAAAGCCCTTTGTAAAGTGTACAGTGCTGTAAAAATCAGACATAACCTGACACCATTGTCAATTGCAAGTGTATAAAGTACCATAAATGGAGCTTTGAAGATATTGAAAACTCCTGAGCAGAAACATCAAAAAAACCTTTCAGATTGTGAGACCATGGTGTCTAGAAATTGAAATTGGATAGAATGATTAATAGCAGTACTTGCTACGTGCCAATCACTTGCTTATCATCTGGTCCCCATTCAAATGTAAATGCAGAAGACTATTCTCATTTTTTTACAGCTATTAATATTATTCCAGCTCTTTGAATAGTCCAGGGTATCCCAAAGGCACTAAAGATTTGATGAACAAATTCAGAAATTAATTAATGCCTTTTTGTATATATATACTAATTTTTAGGATAAAGGATTAGAAATGAAATTAGTGAACATAAGATTACATATATTAAAAGTCTTGATGTTGCTGAATACCTTTTCCAATCGATTATATGTATAAATGTTCCAATTTATGTTTTAATTAAAAGAGTATGGAGTGTCTGTGTATTTCAACCTTTTCTTTATCTGGATAGCATATTTTTTCCTTTGGAAGTAACATTCCCTTCTTCTGGGCATCAGGACTTGCCTCGCCCTTCAGCTTGGAGAGGCTGAGTTCATATGAACTCGGTTTCTGAGACAGTGGATTGGGTCAGAAGTGAGTTTAGGCTCCTTCTCTCAGGTCATCACCCCTAGTCCAGAGGTGTTTTACTGGATCTAATAGGGGCTAGTGAGTGGTTTCCATAGGATTTTTGGACCTCGGAAACTTGAGACTTGAATCAGTCATTTTCTGGTAGTTCAAGAAATAAGACAAAAATCTCAGAATTTGTTGACTGCCATTTTCTTTTTTTTTTGGTGGGGACAGAGCCTCAAGCTGTCACCCTGGATAGAGTGCCATGGCATCACCGCTCACAGCAACCTCCAATTCCTGGGCTCAAGCGAGTCTCTTGTCTCTGCCTCCCAAGTAGCTGGGATTACAGGTGCCCGCCACAACGCCTGGCCATTTTTTGGTTGCAGCCGTCATTGTTGTGTGGCGGGCCCGGGCTGGATTCGAACCCTCCAGCTCAGGTGTATGTGGCTGGCGCCTTAGCCCGTTGAGCCACAGGCGCCGAGCCTGACTGCCATTTTCTACCATATGGAGAAAGCTCATCAGCACCAAGGGAGAAAAGGGTGAAGCCAACATGCAGTGAAGAGCCTGTGGCGTAAGTCCAAGTGCAAACTGAGGGCCTGGCTCCCAGAGCTCCTGCAGCCTTCATAAAATATCCCAATACAACATCACAATAGTGAACAGTCATGATTTCTTTTTCTTTTTTCTTTCTATCTTTCTTTTTTTTTTTTTTTGGTTTATGTCAGTTCAAGTTGGCTGTCCCCCATTTTTGGAACCATCAGTTGCAATGAAGCTTGCTCTACCAATGGTGACCTTCACATAGACTAGGGTTCTCCTGAGCAAAATACCCATGAAAGTGCCCACTTACCTTTATGTTTTCCTATAAAAGATGTTATCAATATTTAAACTGTTTTGTTCATATGGAGAGTAAACACAATGGAATCACTCAGTTGTTTTAATATGTGTTCTTTAAGAACCAGCTAAACTGAGAACATTTTCATATAGTGTTTATTGGCTATTTATAATTCTTCTGTGCTAATATATAGTATTTGGCCATTTTTCTGTTGGGTTGTATCTTTCTTTATTTATTTGTTGAAACTCTTTAAATAAAATGCCTATTAATCTTTTCTAGATCTACTCATTGGAACTATTTTTTTTTCCTGGTCTATTTTATGCATTTTAGCAATTTTGTTTATGCTGTATTTTACCATGTTGAAGTTAATTATCTTTATTGAAATCTAGTATATCTTTCCTTTATGATTTGTGAATTTTTTTGGTTTAGAAGGATTTGTTCTACCTCCAAATTGTTTTTATAAATCTAAATTTTCTTTGTATACCTTAATTTATTTTCTGCATTTTATTTTATGTTACTCTCATCATTGTACTTCGCCCTTTGCATATATAATTTAATGTATACTTTGCAAGATAAGTATTGTTAACTCGATTTTCCAGGTTTTGGTGAGGAAAATGAGGTTCAAAAGTTGTCCAAGGCTTGGCGCCTATGGCTCAAGCGGCTAAGGCGTCAGCCAGTACACCTGAGCTGGCGGGTTTGAATCCAGCCTGGGCCCACCAAACAGCAGTGATGGCTGCAACCAAAAAATGGCCGGGCATTGTGGTGGGTACCTGTAGTTCCAGCTACTTGGGAGGCAGAGGCAGGAGACTTGCTTGAGCCCAGGAATTGGAGGTTGCTGTGAGCTGTGATGCCATGGCACTCTATCCAGGGTGACAACTTGAGGCTCTGTCTCAAAAAAAAAAAAAAAACGTTGTCCAAGCCACACACTTAGTAAGTGCTGCAATTCTGACACCAAAGCTCACAGTCTTTC
>CAUYON010213374.1:0-12036 GCA_963573935.1 Arctocebus calabarensis
GTTCTCTCTCTCTACCAGGAGCTTTAGTGTTTTCTGTATTGTTTTCTGTAAATAAATTCTATCTTACAACTGGAAAAAAGAAAAGAAAAGAAAAGAAAAGAAAAGGCCATGAACGCTATGTTAAACAATTTGATGAAAATATTTCAAGCCGGGCGTTGTGGCGGGCGCCTGTAGTCCCAGCTACTTGGGAGGCAGAGGCAGGAGAGTCGCTTGAGCCCAGGAATTGGAGGTTGCTGTGAGCTGTGATGCCATGACGCTCTACCCAGGGTGACAGCTTGAGGCTCTGTCTCAAAAAAAAAAAAAAAATTTCAGATTATATATGAAACCAGCACATTGTACCCTTTGATTGCTCTAATGTACGCAGCTGTGATTTAATAAAAAAAAAAAAATCACACCTGTGTGACCACAGTAAATTACATTCTATTTCTAGTTGAAAACAAGTTATTTTTGGTTTAATTTAAAATGTGTCAAAATACGAAAATTTCTTTCACATGAGAAGAAACGCATATTTTCTAGGTAAGTGGGAGTTAATTCTGAGTTTCTACTCTGTTTGATTAATGATTGCCTCCTGCATAAAAAACTTAAGCTTCGTGACAGCCAGATCTATCTGTTTTCACCACGTTTCACCAAAATCTAACTCTATGTCTTTATGGTAAGGATATATAAATTCAACAAGTACTTGTAGGATTGTTCTTATTTCTCCAAAATGTAAAAGCTTACATATGCCTATTTCTCTTTCTGCCAACCACACATGATTTTATGGTTGGTCGTCTTGATCACGAGAATAAGTTTCACAAGGCCAGGCAGAGCGTCCTGTATTTTTGTAATTTCTTTGACGCTTGGCTCAGTGCATTTTGTAATTTGGCTGATAGTTCCAAATTCTACAAACCCACAATGTTTCAGGTCTTACCCTAAATTTTGTTTCTCTCAATCTCCCAATTTTATTTCCTGCTTTTCTTCAGAGCAAATTCTACACACTTTTGTAAAGTTGCTGATATTTTCATCAAGAAAACAAAGACTATTGCTAAATCTAATGGGAGAGCTGCCCTGGCCCAGGCATCCTCAGTTACCACGCTAAGATGGGAAACTTGCTGGAAATCAAGACCAGGCCTGAGTCTGTAATTAATAGGAAAAACAAATAAGAGAGACAGATGGTATTGATGTCTGTGGGTCAATTCCTCCTTACCAAGCTTTAGCTGTCTGTATTAGTTTTCTATCGCTTCCATGATAAACTACCGCCAGGGTACCAGTTAAACAACACAAATTTATTACCTTAACAGTTCTGTAGGGCAGAAGTCTGACATGGGCCTTATCTGGCTAAAATCAAGGTGTTGACCTTTCTCTCTAGAAGCTCTCAGGGAAAACCCAGTCCCTGTTCCTTTTATTTGTTGGCAGAATTTAGTTCACTGCTGGTACATTCCTTATAGTTTACCATTCTCTGCTATTATCTGGTTCTGGTTCAGGACAAAAGTATACAGAACTCTATTCCATGTATGACAATCAACAATTCACAAGATGTAATGATAAAAGTAAATATAACGTTAAAATTACAAGTATATAATTGTTATACTATTTTTACTATTAAAATACAATTTTTCATTTAATTATGAAAATTAAAATTTAATGAGACAAGCTATGTTTTCATTCAAATAGAATATAATCTTTTAATAAGAGTAAACTTCCTTATAGTCTAATATTTTTATCCGATAAATTAAACCAGAAGTTGAAATTTCTTTGTATTTAATGTATATACCATGTTATATAATTCGTTTTTTACATATATGCTACATGAGGGAGAAAATAAAGTATTTCAAATTTATTTAACGGTGTCTTTGTAAGTCAATTGCACTGGTTCAGAGTAAAAATGTTCTGTGAATATAATTACCTGAAGGAATTAGGGAATGATTTAGACAAAATTTTCATTTTTCACAATAGAGTAACATTTATGCTAAGAGAAATATAGTATACCAGCCATGTCTTTAGAGCTTCTTCCTGAAATAGCCAAAGAAAACAGTTGGAAGTTGAGAAATTAGTTTCAAGCAAACTTACTGCTCTAGGCTTTATGCTTTAACCTTGTGTAAGAAAAATATTTTCCCCCCTCAACTCCTACCAAATAAACTTATGATAAATCACTTATACGTGTCTTTATTCAATCAGACCAAAAAATATTGAATTGGCCGAGGAACCAGAAAAATAATTTGTTAACCCAGAAAATAAAATATTTACTAAATATCTTGCTGAATGAAAATATATACTTTTAAACCTGAACACCAAGTTCTCTTAGTTTTCTTTCAACGCTGTAAAGATTCACCCGGCAAGTGACACAATGGGCTTCCATGTTCAGTTTGGCTGAGTAGATCCTCCTATCAGTGCCACCCCAGAGCCATTGGTCACGTTTGGTTTTCAGCTTCACTAGAAATTCTAGAATCCAAGGCATTCACATTTAGTGAGAGAACTGATAGGTGGATTTTAGGTCATCTTATTTTTTCAGAGGTGCAGAACTTATTTTTATCCCTCTCACCATTGTGGAAGCTAGATTTTGTTCTTAAATTCCTGGGTGAGTTTACTTTGGTGGTGGAACCCTGTGCTGGTCATTATGAAGAATAGGTCTGAGCACTTCTTGTAGAGCTGGTCTAGTTATGGCAAATTTCCTCAACATACAGACATCAGTAAAGTACTTGATTTCTCCATCACACACGAAACTCAATTGAATTGGATATAGGATCCTGGGCTGAAAATCATCTTGTTTAAGAAGATTGACAGTCAATGACCATCCTCTTTGGCTTGAAAAGTTTCAGCTGAAAGATCTGAAATCATCCTGATATTTTTTTTACCTTTGTAAGTAATACTTTTCTTATGCCTGGGTACTTGCAGGATTTTCTCTTTCATGTTAACATTAGCAATATTAATTACAACGTGTCTAGGAGATGCTTGTTTGGAATGAATCACACTAGCTATTCTCTGAATTTCTGTTTCTCTTGCAATACTTGGGAAGTTCTTGGAATAGAGCATTTGTTCCTTGGGGACCATTCTCTGCTCCTTCAAGGATCCCTATAATTTGGATGTTTGATTTTCTCTTGGGGAATATTATGTTCTTGTTCTCCTTTGTTCTGCCTCTTCAAGTGCTTGGGATAGTTCAAAATTCTTGTCTTCAGTTTCTGAGATTATTTCTTCTCTCTGTCAACTCTATTTCTGAGGATCTCAATTGTATTTTGAAGATCCTCAAAAGTCTTTTTCAATTCCTTAAGCTCTGCTATATCCTTTCTCACTATGTCCATATCCTTGGCAGCTATGTCTTTGAATTCATTAATTTATTGAGATAACTTCTGAAATGTTTTGCTTTTCTATTTCCATATTTCCCTCCTTTCCAGTCATCCCATTTGCCATCCATATTCTGAATTTTATAAAGTTAAGGACATTGCAAACAAAGCAAACAGACATCCTTTTTAATGGGAGATTTTATGCGTTATAAATCTGACAAAGGCCTGATAGCTAGTATCTACAGAGAACTCAAATTAATCAACAAAAAGAGCAAACAACCCCATTTCTTTGTAGGCAAGAGACTTGAACAGAAACTTCTCCAAAGATGACAGATGAATGGCCAATAAACATGTGAAATAATACTCATTGTTATTAATCATCAGAGAAATGCAAATCAAAACCACTCTAAGATATCACCTAACTCCAGTAAGATTAGCATGCATCACAAAGTCCAAAAACTGCAGGTGTTGGCATGGATGTGGACAGAAGGGAACATTTCCCATGCTGGTAGGATTACAAATACAACTTTTATGGAAAAAAGCATAGAGAATGCACAAACATATAAAAGTAGACCTTCCATTTGATCCTGTAATCCCATTGGTAGGTATCTATCCAGAAGAACAAAAAACATTTTACCACAAAGATATTTGCACAAGAATATTCATTGCAGCTCAAGGATAATTGCCAAGTCACAAAAGCAACTCAAATGCCCATCAACCCATGGATGGATCAACAAACTGTGGTATATGTGTACTACAGAGTACTACTCAGCCATAAAAAAGATGGAGACTTTACATCTTTTATGTTTACCTGGATGGAGTCGAAACACATTCTTCTTAGTAAAGTATCTTAATAATGGAAAAATAATTATCCAATGTACTCAATACTGATATGAAACCAATATATAAACAATTACATACTCATATAAATAATACAATACAAATATAGTCTAGTATGGGGGATGTAGAATGGGAAAAGATAATTAGCAGAAGGAGGGAGGGCAGTTGGTGGGATCTCACTGAACAGGCACAGCACACGAGTGCATGCCACACCCCCAGGTGAGGGGCTTTTTTACAACTGGAACTTTACCTTGGAAGTGAGAATAGTGTAATCTAAAAATTGGTACTCTTATCGGGTGGTGCCTGTGGCTCAGCAAGTAGGGCACCGGCCCCATATACCAAGGGTGGTAGGTTCAAACCCGGCCCCGGCCAGACTGCATCAAAAATTAGCTGGGTAATGGTGGGCGCTTGTAGTCCCAGCTACTCGGGAGGCTGAGGCAAGAGAATCACCTAAGCCCAAGAGCTGGAGGTTGCTGTGAGCTGTGACTCCACGGCCTTCTACCAAGGTTGATAGAATGAGACTCTGTCTCTACCAAAAAAAAAAAAAAAATGGTACCCATATATTATTTTGAAGTTAAAAAAGAAGAAAGTTTATTCTAACATGTACAACAAATAATGTATTCATAATAAAGAAAAAAAAGTCTGGAATCATAAAGAAATTAATTTCTTTTTCTTATTCAATGAACAATGTCCTAAGAAAAATTAGGTACAGACCATGTTAATACCATCCAGTTTCTCTAAATCCTGGGATTCTCCAGGCTGGGTTTGGGGAGAAATATTGATTATGCTCTTGTTCATCAACAGTTCTGTTTTTATATTCCTTGACTTAGGAAAGAGGTGGAATATTTCAGTTTTCTTATATTAACAGGGGTATCTTGTTCTATAGGAGGGAAAAAAATGATTTAAAATAAAGTTGCTTTCTCTAGTCATGAGTTTGAAAATTTCATCCAGAAATTCTATATCAAATAAAGCATATTTTGACTAAGCAATATATTCAAAAATTATCCAAAGTCTGCATATTGCCAAAAGGAAAGTATAAAAAATGACTATTTTGTCCTTTAAGAAAAATGGCAAGTATTGTTAAAAGGATGAACCTTTCTTTGGCCTTATTCTGTCCTTTCAACTTATTTTTATTGCTGCAGTGTTTCTATCTTTTGAATCAGAGCCCAATTTTAGATGACTACCAATAAATTGAAGTAAATAAAAAAGTATTCAAATCCCAATGTTTATCAAAGTTTACTTTACTCACAAAGTTTCACTTTAGATAAATATCAAACAGCCAAAAAACAAGCAAACAATAAAAGAAAGCAAACAACTAGCAATATAACTGTCTTTTAAATGATAGAAGATATTACATTAAAAGATAAGTTATTGTACTAAAATATATACACAAAGCAAACCTTTGATAAATGTTGTGACTTGGTCAATGACAACTATTAGACATTTCAAGCAAAACTTTAAGAATTGCTGTAGAAGTTTCCAGTTGAAATTTTTTGTTTTAAAATATGAGAATCTCCTTTGACCTAAATTTTCATGGGTGAAATTATTAAGGAACATTGACAAGGTAAGTCTTAGTAGATCATGGGTAAAGTTTATATCTTGTTATTACAACTCTTGGGCTGTGCCTTGCCAATGATTAGTAACCCAAAGGCATCATTTCGGGTGGTATCACATGATTTGGGAGTAGTGACTCATGCTGTTCTACTACAAAACAATTGGGAATAAACACTTCAATTGGATAGGAGAGAAGAAAGATAAAATAGGGAGTTGACAAATAGGAAATGCTATAAGTTTGATAATATATTAAGAGTAAAGATGAGAATGGCTAGAATAGAAATTATATTGACATTTACACAATATTTGCTACAGATATACTCATGGCCTGATAACTTTAATACAGTTTGGGAGAGAAACCAGGTTTGCCCATGTGTTTTTAGTGATCCCTATGGAATGGAGTGTTGGCCGGGCTCGCCCGTAGGTACAGAAAGGGCTCCTGGTGTCCATGTTGCTCAGGTGAGCGTGGAGACCCACCTGTCTTCTTGACACCTGCCTGCATTCCTGCTGTCTATCACAAGCACACTTCATGATTTCCGTCCCCTGAAAGGTATGGTGAGCTGTCTCACCAAAATGGACCAGAAGAAACAGGCAACTCATCCCCACTCCCTCCTGCAAAAACTGGGTGATTATCACAAAAGATAGCAACGTTGTCAGACCCTGAACTGCCTGACGTGTTGTGAAAATAATTTCAACCAACAAATAAGATAAGGTCCAGAATGTTCCCTCATGACCAAAGGTTTCAAAAGTACATAAGCTATTTAGTGAAATACAGAGTGTATTTTATGTTCACTTAAACCCAAATCTAGTCATTTACTTTATTGAGAAAGGAAAATTCATTACTGTTTGAAGAAATTTTTCAGATTTTGTGCTATTTGAAGGGCACACTGCCCTTGGATTTAACTGAATAATTTTAATTTCCTTTCACATTTCAGGAATTCCCTGTTTTTTGAAGTATCTTTCTAAAGCCACACTTGCTTTTTCATATACTTGTCTCACTCATACAGGCTGTAATCATTAGGAAATGATTATTTTTGCAATGTATCACAATCAGACCATCTGAGCAAATGTATTCATGGAAACTGAAGTCCTGTGGTATCAGTTATTAATATTCCATGAATAAATGCATTTATGAGACCATGATTTGAAAGAATAGGTCTTAAAAAATAGACAAATAAATTGATGTTTGTTCACTTTGTTTCTATGAAAGAGTAATTCTGATAAATTTTGGTATACACTAGGATAAAAGATCTATGTAAAAGTACTAAAATGATATCTACCCAATTATGTAGAAGTTATTGCAGTCAGGGCAACGAGTTTTCAAAGCAAATATGTTAAAATATTAAATAAAAGTTATTTCTTATATAAAATATCATCCATTCAATTTCCATATATTGCTGTTAAAATATGAGAACTCTAAGGAATGTTTTTTTCTTCATTCTATAATTATGATGCCAGATGAAATACAGGGTATATATCCTGTACTAAAGGAGCTAAGAAAATCAATTAATATATAGTTTTGTTGAGCATAAAACTTATAGTGTAATTCATGTTCATCTGCTAAATTATACCTCATGTCTAACATAATTCTTTTAATTTGATGGCAGAATTAACAATATCTTGCAGCTTTGAAATTTATCTTTCACTCAGGTAAGCATATGTCGATATTGTTACTTTTAATAATTATGATTTTAACTCTACTTGAGGTGAACTATGTTTCTATAATATTATTTAATAATTATACATTGCATTAGTATAATTATTAGGATGTGTATATATGAAGAAGACTTATTTTAAGGACTTAAAAATGTATATATGAAGAAAGATATTTATCTTCGGCTCCTGAGATTATGGAAGTATGTTGAGAGCGAAGTCTGATGGGGAGGTCAGCAGGCTGCAGACTCCAGAAAGAGCCACGTTTGAGTCCAAGGGCGTCTGCTTGGGGAGCAGGAAGAGGCAGTGTCACAGATGAAGTCTGAACTTAGGGGTTACATTATTACAGAATTGTGAACATCCTGAGAATGTTTTAAAAATATCCACCAAAGTATATAGATGTGGTGGACTCCAATTCTCATCCCACAACACCATCCATGCCTCCTAATATCTCAACAGGTGATTACAGAATTGAACTCTATTCTAACCCTAACGATAATTCTCCATTCCAGACACAACACAGGGAAATCAGTCCTCATGCACGTATTACTTCCACTACCTTTTTTTTTTTTTACTTTGCTTACTAAATTATTTTCATGAATCATTCCTACCCTGGTCTACCACAAAATTCCCTCAAAATTCTTGAAGTCAACTTTAGCTTTCTCAGATCATTCCTTTCCATTTCAGAGTTTTGTTTTTGCTTGGCATGTGACCCTGACACTAACTCTTCTCTACAAAGGTTTAATCTTGATTTTATAAGTATTTAGTCATATAGTTTATGTTTCCCTGAAATCACAGCCATTTAACTGGAACATAGGCTATCCCTGAGACTCCAGTCTGAACTCTGGCTACAAGTTTCCACAATTGTGCAAGGGATATCTTGATCTCACACACACACACACACACACACACACACACCATAGTCGTTCTGTTCTCTAGAGAATCATATGTAAAGTTTCAATACTATAAATTATTATTACAAACATTGTATACAGTTATCTATTATGTGTAAAAGGCTTTGGATTATTCAACTACAAAAGTAACTCAATTTCATTAATTATGCGGTTGCAATGAAACAAGGTAGTCGTTGTTGAATCCTCACTCACTACATGCCAAGTATTCCCCAAGCATTCTTCTTAGATGATTTTCAATGTCTAACACAGTACCTGCAAGTCATAGGTACTGTGTTATTTAAATTACAATTATGGTTTTTTAAATTACATTAAAAATGTAACCCCTCAGATATTCTAACTACATTTGAGGTGCTCAGTGACAATATGTGACCAGTGACCTCCATGGTGTACAGCTTGGAGAAAACAGTCACAGCTGAGAATTTCAGGGCCCCCTGGGACCTCAGCAATGACCTCTGAATAGGCATGTCTGCTTCCGTGCATCCTGTCCTGGATTCATAGAAGTAATTTTTAAGGAATATTTGTTTATTTTAATCAAGAAATAATCATTGTGTATATTTATGGGGTACAAGATGCTATTTGATCTATGCATACGTGTGTGTGTACAGACATATACACGGTATATATAAGCTGATCACATAATAGGTTTCAGGTAGACAGAAGGAGTATAGTATTAGTGATCTAGGACCCTGCGTAGTGACCGCAGTTAATGATGTAGGGTATATTTCAAGTTAAAATAATTGTCTTTTGAGATAAGGTCTTGAGACATTGTCGAGGCTGGTTGTCAATTCCTGGGCTCCAAGGATCCTCAGCCTCAGTCTCCCAAGTACCTAGGACTACGGGTATGCACCACCACTTCTGGCAAAAACAGATTTTGATGGACTGACTGTATTGCTGTTCTTCTCAGAACCAGTCAGTTGGCGTTCTTTTACCTAACAGAAACGCACACGTCATATTACGTGGCCTACAGTCCCGAGCATGGACGGGCTTTAGCTGCCATCAGGATTTCTCTCCATTTCTCTTCAGCTTAAATCACACCACCCTCCTCGCCGTGCACCAGCCCCCCCGGATGCCCTGCTGAAGGCATTTGCCTCTACTGTTCTCTTTCTAAAAGACAGAACTGCTGGTCGGCATCCTCACCACCGAAAGGCCCACCCAGTCTCAATACAGCTCTCTTGACCTCTTGGAACACTGCTTTGTTTTCTGTCCTAATATCAGCACTTGCCATATTTGACACATGTATCTGTTGGTTTATTATCTGTCCCCCTTTTGTAGAATGAAAACCTGGAAGCATTTGCTTTGCCTGTTCACCCCTCTATGCCTAATCCCTAGAGCACCACTGTTCACTGCATTCGTGTTCTATAATTACTTGCTGAATGATTGGGTGTTTTCATTCATTTAATTCATTAAACTACTCTGATTTTGCCCAAAGTATGCCATTAGGAAATAGGGTAACTGAAAGGTGAACTCATGCCGTATATATGAATCTATCATACTTTTAATCAGTATAATATTTATGAGAAAAATTTAAAACTTCATTTAAAAAATTTTTACTCATCCATATTTTATTGAAGCATAATAATTGTGCTCAAAAGAAAACAACTGAAATATTACCAGTATCTATCATCCAACCTTAGTAACTCTGCATATCCCTGTGATACATTTTATTGGTTTAAAAATATATTTCCAAATTCATTGAAAGACAAGGAGATTTCAGACATCTCTGTTATTAATTATACGATCTGATGGTTCTACAAGATAATTTTTGGATGAAATTTTTATAAAGACTACAGTGAAATGCACAGAAATATTCTTAAATAAAAAGTAGAATGAAATTTAAAACTTAATTTATTTTGCAGATTTTGGCCGGGGCTGGGTTTGAACCTGCCACCTCCGGCATGTGGGTACAGCTCCCTACTCCTTTTGAGCCACAACTACTGCCTAAAACTTAAAATCTTTAACTCAATTCCATATTATATTAATTGCATATGTTCTTTAAAATGAGAGTAATGGAATCTAGTAATAATCTTTCTACTTTAAACATTATAGATAGAAATTTAAATAATTTATTCTTTCCAAAAATATATTTTGCTCATGTTTCCTCAGAGCTTATAGTAATGATGTCAGACATTAAGTAACAAAACATATATATAAACATGCATGTCTAAAACCAGTCTACAAGTATTGCCAAAAGTTTTCTTTGTTGCAATATGGTGAAGATGGCATGTATAAATTTGATTAATTTCTTTCCAGTTTTAAAAAATTGATGCTAAAAATAACAACAAATATGCACATCTAGATGCATTTAAACTGCACTAACTAAAATCTAGTTTTAGAAATATGAAAATATTCTTTACGTAAATTAAAATCTCAAGGACTAAAAATAGTAAAAGTGAATTTGCCCTACATACATGTACAGGTAAGTTCTGAGTAAATCTAGATAAATATATCCTTTTCCCTATTTTAATGGATAGATTGAAACTTTAAATAAAAGTTTTCTTTTTTAAATTCTGCAAATCCCAAATAACTTAAAGACTAACTAAAAATAGTGTTATATAAATGGGGAATTCTAGAAAGATAATTACCTTAGAAATGTCTTCTGGGGAAAATCTTAGCCCACTGAATGGGATTAGATTGGTTGGTAGAATAAGTTTTATTGTCAATGAGCATTTAAAATGTAGTTTTAAATTGATGAAATAGGCACTTGGTATAGATAATAATTTGCAACATAACCTTTTTATAGAAGGGATTTCTTTATTAGAGATAGTTTTAATTACCCTTTTAAAATATCAAACTCCAATATATCTAGGTTTTTGGAAATTTGATATTTAAAAAATGAGGAATTTAATTTAAAAAAAGCAATTCTTTAATGCGCTAAAACTATTCTTTCAGTTTCAAGTGACTGACAATTTTATTCTCATTCCCATTTTGCTTAAATGTTAACTTCTTTGCCACATAAATGAAAACAAATACCTTATGGCACATGGTCCTTGAGATACAGCTCAACGTAGGCTTTAGTGATGCCACCTGGATCAATATCTATATTTTGCAAGTACCTGCCTTTACTCAAGACATGTTAAAGTTGTGAAAAATACAGCTAAAGTATCATTAATCTTTATCATTCAAATCTAGCATCTGTAGAACTGTTGTATACGAAACTCCACTGCTGCCATTAAACAACAGAAATATGAATGGTACAAGGGCATTTAGAAACAGATTTTTCCCTTCTGCTGATTCCAAAATACAAAACCAATCCTTCCTCCTCCTCCCAATGTGAAGACATCCAGGCTAAAGAACTTCATGATGATTCCCTCCCTCCCTCTTAAAATAGTGAATATATTTCATCTCATGATTTCTTTCATTTATTTATTTATTTATTTATTTTTGTGGGGAACAGACAACAAATTAATTTGATTGCTTATGCTGGAATTTATCTCTTTTTCTATTATAAGAAAAAAAAACTTTTAAAATTGAAGCCAAAAGTCATTAGTAATATACATTATTCTGTCTTAAAATTACCAAAAATACCAAAAGAATATTAATCTATGTGTTCCTTAATTTTTACAATATAGCTTATTATTATAGCATAAAATGATTACATACTGTCATTTTTGTTATGTAAATCGCTTTCTTTTTTCTTTTTTTTTGAGACAGAGCCTCAAGCTGTCGCCCTGGGTAGAGTGCCATGGCATCACAGCTCACAGCAACCTCCAATTCCTGGGCTCAAGCGAGTCTCCTGCCTCCACCTCCCAAGTAGCTGGGACTACAGGCGCCCGCCACAACGCCTGGCCATTTTTTGGTTGCAGCCATCATTGTTG
>CAUYON010213378.1:0-21037 GCA_963573935.1 Arctocebus calabarensis
TGGGAGGCAGAGGCAGGAGACTCGCTTGAGCCCAGGAATTGGAAGTTGCTGTGAGCTGTGATGCCACAGCACTCTATCCCAGGTGACAGCTTGAGGCTATGTCTCAAAAGAAAAATTAAACTAAATTTAATTTAATTTAAAATTTTCATGCATTACAGGACCCTATCAAAACAATGAAACAATAGCTTACAGAATAGGATAAAATATGTGCAAGTTAAATCTAAGAAGGGTTTAACGTCCAGAATCTATACAGAACTCATACAGTTCAACATCAACAGATTTTAATGAGCAAAGGCCTTAAAAGCACATAGAAAGAGGCTCAACATCACAACATCAGGGAAGTTCAGATCAAAGTCACAGATACCAATTCTCACCTACTAGGACATGTTAAAAAATGGAAGATTACAAGTGTTGGTGGGGATGGAGAAAAACTGGAACACTCATACACCACTGGTGGGAATGTAAAATGGCACAAAATGTTGAAAACATTTTGACAATTACTTAAAAAGCTAGACAAAGAACTACAATATGACCCTGCAATTCCATTCCAAGGTACGTACACAATAGTTTTGAAAACAGGGGCTGAACAGCTACCAGTGTTCATAGCAACACTATTCACAATGACCAAAAGGTGAAAACAATCCAAATATCCATTAATACATGCATGGGTAAAAAAAAAAAAAACACAGTATATACAGACTGCATTTTCCTAACAAATGCAATCAGTGTAACCTGATTGGAAGGTTACGCCATTAAAAGGAATGATGTTCTGAAACATTCTACAACACGATGAACCTTCAAGACATTATGCTAAGTGAAATAAGACAGGCACTAAAGGATAGATATTATTAATATTTGGCTCCATTTATTTGAGGCACTTGGAGCGAATTCGCGGGGACCAAAGATTCAAGGTTGTCAGGAATGCCAAAGGGGCAAATGGGGAAGTCAAATTGTTTAATGGACACACAGTTTTTCTTTGGGGCAGTGGACAAGTTTTGGAAATACAGAGTGATGATTGTCATGTGGTACTGTGCTTAATACCTCAAATTATAAACTCAGAAGCTAATTTTAAGATATATACACAATATGCCAAAAAAAGTATACAGTTTTAAGAAAGGGAAAAAACTGTATTAAGATTGTAATACTCAACACATTTGACTTCTGCAATTGTAAGAGACATAAGATACATTATACAAGATAAGAAGTGTTATCAGTATATATTGAGCATTACAATTTTAATAGCTTTTTCCTTTCTTAAAATGTGTATATATAATTATTTAGTTAAAATTAGCCCTCTGTATATTTTGTCATAATAAAATATATAAGAAAAGGCATACAAATAAAAACTCACTCTCCATCTAACCAGTTCCAAACTCCATGCAGCTAAACTCTAATTCATTTCTTGAGATTCTTTTAGTATTTTCTATTTTTATTTTTATTTTTTGAGACCAAGTCTAACTTTGTAGCCCTTAGTAGAGTGCCGTGGTGTCATAGCTCACAGCAACCTCAAACTCTTGGGCATAAGTGATTCTCTTGCCTCAGCCTCCCAAGTAGCTGGGACTACAGGCGCCCACCACAGCACCTGGCTATTTTTAGAGATGAGGCCTTGCTCCGGCTCAAGCTGGTCTCAAACTGCGAGCTCAGGCAATCCACTCGCCTTGGCCTCCCAGTCTTTTACTGTTTTTTAATGAAAATACAAGCAACCAACCTAGTTACTCTCACTGCTCCCCCCTTCTTAAAAGTGGACCAGGCATCAGTGGGTAAGACCACCTTCTATCTCACAGTGCTCACTCTCACGCTTACTGTATGCACAGGAGCCTCACAAGAGTAAGCTCCCCTACATTTGTGTCCACAATAACTATCTTATTATCATGTCCAAAATAATATTTGGTGCAAGAGAAAACTTAATCATTCTTTCATACCTGGTTCATTTATTCTGCCAAATGTATGCCTGGTGTTGTGTTTTCTGGTCTTGAAACACGTTTCACAAAAATCAAAGTCATCACAGTTTCTACATTTGAATCTGGATCCATTGATAGGAAACATTTGACAGCCATCACATCTGTTTTTAAAATAGCCATTTAATAGATAAGAAAAAGATGAGATCATTTATTATACTTAATTCAAAAGAAACCCATTCTTCTGCAAACAAATCTAGCAATGATAAAAATCAGAACTCACGTGACCCCAGGGTGAACACTGGGCACCAGCTCCATCTCTGATAACAAGCCTGTCCAGTGCGACTGCTGGGGGAAGTCCACAATGATGTCTTTTCCATTAGCACTGAAAGCTAGGACAGAGTGTAAATCACCTGAAACATCTTCTTTATCACCAATAAAAATCTAAACTGGAAATTAAAACCTAGCCATGTGATATTATATTCTAGTTATTTATGTTTTACATAGAGTACTAATCTTTTAGAGATAAATACTGAGATACTTATGGATGAAATAACACATGATGCTAAGGACTAGCTTCAAAATAATCAAGGGAGGGGATTATGAATGAAAAAATTATGGCCAGGAGGTGGCAGGTGCTGAGGCTGTGTATTGGGCACATTATGGTTGATTCTATAGGTGGTCCCCAGGTCATGGATGAGATAACATTCCACAGAATGTCTTTGTATGTAACTCAAATCTCTGAGAAACAGCACTTACATGGTAATGATAATAATAACAAGAATACTCTGGGGGTGCATATGTGATAATAATACCGCATAATACTGCAATAACAATAGTATCTCTGCACTGTATTAACAAGTTGCAGAAAGTATTATACTCTTTTAATTCAAATAGAACATAAAATTATATAAAAAGTTTAGATAGGAGACAGGAAAAATCTCAGAAAAGAAAATTAAAGGTTGACACTCACCTAATGTTGTATCAATCTTAGGCTGATAGAAATGTTATACTTATTTTGATCTTCTAACCAAACCAATAATAAGTAATCTTTCCACTTCAGCAATTAATCCACTACCCTGCCTAGTAATGACTGGTGGTCTCACTGCAGCACTGCCTTTCTTATGTTCCCTTGTTCTTACTTTACCCTTATCATCACTCCCATACACAGGTAGCTAAAAGAAGCCTCAGCCTCTCCCAATGAATGATAGCATCTGTCCTTTCTCCAAATGCTTAATTCTTCCTATTGTGGTCTTCACTGTTCGTGACCTTTCTCCTTCCTGCAGGGCTGTGTGGATTTTCAGTGGACTTCTCACTCTGTAGGCACTATCACAAGGTAATCACAGACTCAAAAATCAAACCAAGAAGCTACCATCAGAGGGATCGTGTGCATAAACAGCCACAGAGCAGGGAGACCTGCTGTGGGCACAGAGACCCTGCGCCCACATGCTGCTACTCCATGCAGATCTGCTTACATGTGGGACAAACGAATTCCCACATCATTAATTTAATCATTTAGTTATAATTATCCTTGAGTGCCTCGGGAGCCTGTTCACACATATGGATGTCCTCAACCGGGTCACCCACAGCCCAGGGACTACCTGTACTACTCTTTTCTTCTGTATATGTTTAAAATTTTCCACAGTAAGAAATTTCCTGTGGTTGATTTTCATTACAGTGTCAAAAATCCCATTTACTACATACTTTCAGTAGCTTAGCATATAAAAACTACACTAATAATGTTAAAACTCCTATTCTTTGGCTCGGTGCCTGTGGCTCAACAGGCTAAGGCGCCAGCCACGTACACCTAAGCTGGCGGGTTCAAATCCAGCCCAGGCCCGCCAAACAACAATGACGGCTGCAACCAAAAAATGGTCAGGCGTTGTGGCGGACGCCTGTAGTCCCAGCTACTCGGGAGGCAGAGGTAGGAGACTCACTTGAGCCCAGGAATTGGAGGTTGCTGTGAGCTGTACTCTTTCCAGGGTGACAGCTTGAGCCTCTGTGTCAAAAAAAAAAAAAAAAAAAGTCCTATTCTTTGACAAATGCCATGTGCCACTCAAAACATTAACCTAGAAACTAATTCTTATCTCTAAACCTAAATTCTTGTTTTTAAATTTGCCTTTATGTTTATAAATTTATTAAGAATTCTTAAGCAATTACAAATCAAATGCTACAATAAAGTAAAATATTAAATAGGCCATGTGTTCCTTTTTTTTTTTAGAGACAGTCTCACTTTGTCCCTCTCCGTAGAGTGCCATGGCGTCACAGCTCACAGCAACCTCTAGCTCTTGGGCTTAGCTGATTCTCTTGCTTCAGCCTCTCAAGTAGCTGGGACCACAAGCGCCACCCACAATGCCCAGCTATTTTTTGTTGCAGTTTGGCCAGGGCTGGGTTTGAACCCACCACCCTTGGTATATGGGGCTGGTGCCCTACCCACTAAGCTACAGGCGCCGCCCTAGGCCATGTGTTCTTACATTACCTGAGAAACTTTAACACCACCCCTATCCACTGGGGAAGCACTGTCAAATGCAGCTGTTTTCTAAGCAATTTGATATAAAGAGCTTTATAAGCACAGTCCATAAATAAATAAATAAATAAATCATCTCTTTATAGTACCAAAAGAGTCTGAAAATAAGATCACGTGCATATTTGATTATTTCTCACGCGACTGTTAAAATGGACATAATATTCCTTTCAAAGTGAGCCAGGGGAATGGCTAGGAAGCTCAATAAGATCACAATAAAACCTGAGATGGGCATGTCCACTTCCTAACTCCCATCACTAGTATATTTCCATTTCTTAAATTCAGACTTAAATTTTTATACTTCATGAGAAAGAAAAGCAGTCTCTGACAGCCTGGATTTAGGCTGTGTTACAGAACCCCAACACCAGACAAGGCTAGTCTGTGACAGATGGACCAAGACAGAAACAAAACAAAACAGCTCCTTAGCCATGTATGATCCAGGTCATGTCTAATTCAAACCGCAACACATATCCCCTTTCTTGGTGATATAAACAACTGTTTCCTGACCAATCATAACTTCAGCCTCACTCCATTTTCTCTGCTTCCTACATAAGATTTATTAAGACATTTCAGTTCTAAAACAACCCCTCCCAACCCGTGCTTCCTCGCCCAAAATACCCACCACAAGCCTCATTAGTCCTTACTCAAATCTTCTGATGGAGACACCCTGTTCCCTAAGATATGTGTCCTCCCAAATTGCAATGGGTTAACAAATCTGACTTGGTTCAACTGCAGGTATGTATCCTTTATGGCCTTTGGATGGAAGGCTCTGACAAGCCAAAGAACACTACATATCATACGGCCTTCTTCACACTTTTTTCTTGCCCATAAAGGAAAAAATTCACATTAGTTAATAAAAAGTTAACAATTGGAATTTTGTTGCCTAGATAATATTACCTTTCACAACCCCCACGCTTTGATGTGTCACAGACCCCCATTTGTACTTCGGAGTGGTAACAGAGGCTTTGACCCGTACTTTATCACCAATCTTGATGTGAGAAGAAGAACTTGGTGGAGGATAGCCTAAAGACAACAAAAATAAATGCAATGTAATTAGCATTCATTTCTGGGCACTGTGTCTCTAATTAAGAAAAAGCAGAAGAATATTATAAAGAATGAGCACCTATCAGTTCCACGTGAATGTACCTAACCCAGTAGGTGCCCCCTTTCTGCTGCCAGTCACACTGCACGTTGAGGTCGTGCAGTCCGTCTCTATCCAGCTTGATGACTTTGCCCACGTCACCTTCACACACTTCTTCATAGGTTCGACAGCATCTAACCATCATTCCCACCTAAAATTAAAATGCAATTGAGGATCCAGTCCAGTGACACAGGTGAAACAAGCTCCAAGTAGCATTCTGTTCTTAAGAAGGAATTTCACATAAGTATCACTTTATGCTAAATGGAACCGTGGCTCTTTAGAAAACTGGTCGGCTCTATGTCTCAGGCAGGAAACAGACAAGATGAGCCTGAATCACCTTGTGCCACAAAGCAAGGGAGCCATCAGAGATCAGTGGATCCCTCAAAATGACACTCCCACATCGAAAGGAATAATAGCTGACACACATCCAGTTCTAAGAGCCCATGAACTCATCATGATAATAAACACACAAAGCATCCTGGTCAATTTTATAAGCACCACAGTCCCAACAGATCATTCTGAAAATTAATAAAGCCTCTCTTGTGTTATAAAGAGTAACCAGGGTTGATAAAATAGTTTTCTTCACTGAACAGAACTCCAGCTAAATTAGTGGTTCTCAACGTGTGGGCTGTGACCCACGGGAACTGTATTAAAGGGCCGCAGCATGCGGAAGGTTGAGAACTACTGAGCTAAATTCAGAAAGGATGACAAAGTTAGAAAATCACTATGGGGGAAGTCTCTCATGATGGGTCCAGGACAGTGATTTACACCAGTGTGCCCAATTTTTAAAGATCATTAATTAGATTATTTTCAAGCGAAGTGCAAAGCACAGACAGGGTCGGTGTCCGTAGCTCAGTGGTTAGGGTGCAAGCCACATACACCAGGGCTGATGGGTTCAAATCCGGCCTGGGCCTCCTAAACAAACAAACAACAACAACAATAGCTGGGCATTGTAGTGGGCACCTGTAGTCCCAGTTACTGGAAAGCTGAGGCAAGAGAACAGCTTGAGCCCAAGAGTTTGAAGCTGCTGTGAGCTATGATGCCACAGCACTCTACCAAAGGCAACAAAGTGAGACTCCACCTCTATAAAAAAAAAAAAAGTGCAAAGCACAGTACGCATAGTCTATTTTTTTTTACACTATTTGTTGATCAATATAATTTAAGTGTACCATGAAAGTTTAAGTACTGATTCAAATATGCCATGAGATTTTTAAAAAGGTTGAAAAACACCAGTCTAAGGGATGACACCAGTGGCTAATAGAGCTACAAGGTGAACCATGAACTTGATCAGGAAGAAGCAGGTTGACAAGACTGAACCCGTTTATGAGGCAGGAGGAAACTGCCACCTACAGCAATTTCCTACTAAGATGTGGCCTGAATGTACTCCCGTCCAGTTCTCTCTCCCCTACTTCACTGAAGAAACGGAGAGAGGAAAGCAGCCAACACAATGCAACTACCTCCAAATCCAGAATGTAAGACATTCAGAGAATATAGTTGGGGTCACAAATAAATAGGATCACAAAGGGATGATGGTGGAAAAGAGGTCAGTTATAAACTGAATGTCTGCACTCCCACCAAATTAATGGTGTTGAATGAAGCCCTAGTCCCCCTGTACTAGGAGATAGGGCCTCTACAGAAGTAGTAAGGTTAAAATAGCTAATAAAGGCAGAGTCTTGATCCACCAGGATTAGTCTCTTTACAAGAAGAGACACCAGAGCACCCTGCTTGGCTGCAGCTACCCCTATCCCAGCCCCACCTCCATGTGAGGACGCAGTAAGAAGGTGGCCACCTACAAGCCAGGAAGAGGATCCCCACCAAAAACTAGCCCAACCAGGACCTTGACCTAGCCTCCAGAGCCATAAGTGAATGTCTGTTGTTAAGCTACTGGCAGTCCAGGGTATTTTGTCACAGCAGCGCAACTGATCTGAGACAAAGGGGCGCCACGTGACTTCAGAGACACATTACCCAAATATAAATAAGGTTTATGATTTCGTTTGTATTTAAAACACTAATTATAAAAAGCCATTTTCAAATAACTGGAAAAACCTGAGCAAGCACCAGATATAAGATATTAGGTTATTTTACATCACAGAGATTCATTATTTAAAAATAAAATGCTTGGGTGGCGCCTGTGGCTCATCAAGCAGGGCACCGGCCCCATATACCGAAGGTGGCGGGTTCAAACCCGGCCTCGGCTGTACTGCAAAAACAGAAAAATAGCCTGGCGTTGTGGCGGGCACCTGTAGTCCCAGCTACTCAGGAGGCTGAGGCAAGAGGATCGTCTAAGCCCAGGGGCTAGAGGTAGCTGTGAGCTGTGATGCCACAGCACTCTACCAAGGGTGATAAAATGAGACTCTGTCTCTACAAAACAAAATAAAAATAAAGGGACACATACTGACTCATTTACATGAGATGATTTGGGGGCCCTCCTCTGAAAACAAAAGAATTCAAAAAACAAAAAGGATTTAAGATGGATAAGACCACATAAAACATAACTTGATTTTAAAAATTAGATGACATGAGAATGATTTAAGAAAACAAGCAAAAAACATATAAAAAGTATCACCATGAGAATAACAGAGAAAAGCCATCTCTGCATCACATCCCCTGTGACACAGAGTCTCCCCCTTCCCCACCACCCACCCATCTTCTGCCCTCTAGACTGGCTTTGATCCCTCTAGACTGTCCCTCTAGACTGCTACAGAGTCTCCCCCCTTCCCCACCGCCCACCCATCTTCTGCCCCTCTAGACTGTCCTTTGATCCCTCTAGACTGGCTACCACCCTGCTGAGCTGCTCTCATACCTTCACACCTCCTCAATAGAGCCCCCACCAGTCCCAACAACACACCCCTCTCTCTGATCCCTTCCCTCCACTCTCTGCTTCTAACTTATCTCAGCTAACTGCCCAGCTGGCCTGCCTCAGGCCACAGCAAGCAGGCTCCCTGAGGACAAGTACTTCTGTCCACTGACGCCTGGCATTACAGGAGATAGTGATCAAGGCTCCAGCCTAAGATGCTGACTCACCTGAACACTCTCTCTCACATACACAGCATAGTCATCATTGCTTAGAAAATCAGATCGTGTTTTGTAGGTCCGGCTCTCTGTCACAACAGCACCAGTACACTATGAAAGACAAATACATTTAAAAAAAAAAGAGAGAGAAAACTAGATCAATCTACTTTAAAAAAAAAAAAGAAGAAGTCTGTGAAATCTATTAAAAAATATGGGCTCAGCGCCTAAAGCTCAAGCGGCTAAAGCACCAGCCACATACACCAGAGCTGGCAGGTTCGAATCCAGCCCAGGCCTGCCAAACAACAAGGACAACTACAACCAAAAAATATCCAGGCATTGGGGTGGGCACCTGCAGTCCTCGCTCCTTGGGAGACTGAGGCAAGAGAATCACTTAAGACCAGGAGTTGAAGGTTGCTCTGAGCTGTGACGCCACAATATTCTACCCAGTGTGACAGCTTGAGCCTGTCTCAAAAAAAATAAATAAATAAAAGTAGGCTCGGCGCCTGTGGCTCAAGCAGCTAAGGCGCCAGCCACATACACCTGAGCTGGCGGGTTCGAATCCAGCCCGGGCCCACCAAACAACAATGATGGCTACAACCAAAAATTAAGCCAACTTGTGATCCAGCTACTTGGCAAAGGCAGGAGAATCACTTAAGCCCAAGAGTGGGTGGCTGCTGTGAGCTGTGATACCAGGACGACAGCTTGAGGCTCTGTCTCAAAAAAAATAAAAATAAAAAAAGGCAATCATCTGATTTCTTTTCTGAATCTATTTACCTTCATTCATTCTTTACTAGGTTTTTGTTTCTAGTCCTTACCTTAAACATTGTTATTGTTATTAAATTTTAAGCCTTTTTAATTCTGTGAAGGCAAAAAGTGGAAACCTAATAAAAATATGTATATGTACAAATAAAAAAAATATTTTAAGTATAAAATACTACATTATATTCCATACTTTAAAAATACTATATATTTCATACTATAAAACTCTTCATTTATAAAAGATTAGTATAGTAGCATGGGAGAAAGAAACAAATCTCAAAGCTAAAGTAACAGTTTTGAGAGAAATTTCCAAATTAATCCTATGAAATAATTTACTCAGGTCAGAAATCAATCACACAAAACATGACATTTTAATGAAGTATCTTCTCTTTTTCTTTCAGAGACAGAGTCTCACTCTGTAGCTCTGGGTAGCATGCCATGGCATCATCCTAGCTCACAGCAACCTCAAACCCTTGGGCTCAAGTGATCCTCCTGTCTCAGCCTCCAGAGTAGCTGGGAATACAGGCGCCCGCTACACTGCCAGGCTAATTTTCCTATTTTTTGTAGAATGGGTCTTGTTCTTGCTCAGGCTGATCTTGAACTACTTAAGTGATATTCTCACTTCAGCCTCCGAAAGTGCTAGGCTTACACGTATAAGCCATCATGCCCAGTCCAATAAAAAACATCTTCCAGTGACTACCCAACATCATCAGATGTTTGAGCAAGAATCTGTTTTGAACCTAATAGTAATTTTGATATAGAAAACCCAACATCACTTCAGTGTTGAAACGGATAGCTTTGTCCTGTGTCTAGCAGAGCTGCAGGTAAGTAGCTTAGGGACTCCAGGGACAGAGGAAGGGAGCACACAGTACAGTTATGGTACAGCAGGTCAGGATGCAGGCAAGTCATGGGGGGCACTGACCACAGGGTAGGCTGTGTCATCCATATCCTCCACCCCCTCCTCATCTGAGTATTCATCAGATGCTGTGTCTGCGTCCGAGAGCTCCGTGACCTGGACATCAGAGTGATCCAGCAGCCACCCGACCAAGGCTTCCACACCTAAGAGCAAGCACACACAGCACAACACAGGCCATGTGAGGACTCCCAGCATGAAAAGTGAACCCCACACCAATGAGCCCTGGCAAGGAAACACAGTACCAGGCAGGCCCGACGCGTTCCCAGAGGTTCCCGTGAGCGACTTCAGTGCAAACTCAATGTTCCTCCGGGGAAAGCCCATTTCCATGAGTTGCCCCACAATCGGCAGAGCGGGAACTGGTGGCTGCTTGCGCCGCTTCACCCTGGCAGGGCGGACATGCTGCACCGTCACAGGCGTGGTGGCCTCACTGGAGCTGCAGTCTTCAAACCCTGGGCTCAAAGGGTGAGTGGACTCCACAGCTAGACACTGGCACACTGCAAGGGCAGCAGCCTGCATAGACAAGAGGATTCCAGCGAGTGCACAGTCTATACAAGGAGCATATAAACTGCAATGCAGAGGCATCAAAAGCCCAGATTTGCATGCATTTGTAAGTGAGTTGAACATTAGGAAATGACAAAGCCAGGTTTGACAATTTAATAAAAAAGGAAAATTTGGTGATCAAATAACTTCTATGACTGTTTCAGAACACCAAGAGTCTAGTAAATTAGCCCAGTGTCAATATTCAATATGAGTAACTTCCCAACAGCCCAGAGTTTGACCGAAAGAGAATGCAGGGAGGAAGGATGCATACTCCTTGTCACAGCCAGGCACCTGCTCTTACCTCTGTAACACAGGTCAGAAACAACACGTGACTCTCACATACCACTAAGTCAACCTCAGCTATTTAGGAGTAAAATACCCACTTTGGAAGTTTAAGATGGTGTTAAAAAATAAGAGAAATAAAGACTATTAGTCAGAAGACACATTGCAGTGAAACAGTGAACACCCACACCACCAGTGTGTGCAGCAGATGCTCTGATCACAGCCCCACACCACTGTCTGATCTACTTGCAACCCCTGGTCCTCAACCCCAGCCACTCTCATGGCGCTTAAGACCTGCTATTTTGCTAAGCTGAGCATGTGAGGAAGGAAGGAGGATGAAACCAAGGACACCGCTTAGGAAGTGTCAGAAGCCTAAGGTTTTGCAGCGAAGTCTAAGTAAGACAAAGTGATGGGTTTCATTCTAAAAGTTTGTAACTCAGAATCAGATTGAGGGTTCTGGTTCTGGAAATAAGTAGTTAGGGAGTATTAGACTAATCCTCTGCTATTAATCATTATGAATCCTAGAAAAAATAGTTTTAAAAATTGCTTGAGTGTACTGGAGAACAGCTGAAGGAATCAGAACTGGAATGGGTGGAACCTGGACGCAGGGAGGCGTGCAGGTCACCACAGACAGTGGCAGTGTTGCTGGACTACAGGTGCAGGCTGAGCTTTGCAGCTGCCCGAACAATTAGAGAGTGAGGGGAGTGACTTCTGATGGAGAAAGTACAGAGGGAAAGGCCACAAATGTGTATACAGACTACCCTCAAATCTCTGGCTGATTCCAAAACACAGCATGAGTGTGGGACCCTGAAGAGCCTGGCTCTTCCCAAAAGGACTGTAGAAGGCCAGCAGGATCTCTGCAGCTGCCCAGGTCAGTGTTTGAGATTCAAGTCCGCCTGAATATGTGTCAGCAGGAGGGTGTTGAAGCCTCCACCGAAACCCCAAAGTTGATTTTAAATTCCTCAGAATTAAGGACCTGGAACTAGAATGAAGGACAGAAACAAAATAAACCATCATTTAAAAGCCTAGCGCCAAGCCTCCTCGGGACCGAGACCTGCCAGGCACTGACTGCCTGTGGAAGGAAACCCACTCTCCAGTCAGAACCCAGACCCAATATGATGCAAGGTCCAAAACACCCAGAGTACAATAAAAAATTCCTAGATATGCGAAGAGCAAGGGCCAACAGCTGACTGTTAGTCAGGAGGAAAGTGCTGAGACCGGCAGGGGACGGCATCATAACCAGCAGACAGGAATGCCAGGAGGCTGAAAGTTGTGTAGTAAAGGCAGACATCAGAGTGAGGAGAGCTGTCAGGAGAGGGATCAAACTCTAGAACAAGCACAAAGTGGAAACATGAGAGAACACGAGAGTTGAACAACATGAAGCATTTCTTGGATAAGCAAGACAGCAGAGCAGACCCAACAACGCAGAGCGCCCTTGAAAACAGATCACTACAAATTAACTAAGCTGATCAGTAAAGACAAAAAAAGATTCTGAAAACAACAGAAAGAAACTAGCTGTCTCACATGTGTAATGGAAGTCCCATAAAAGAAAAAAAGGACACCAAGACAAGGAAAAAAACAACAGTCAAAAGTTTCCAAATTTGGTAGGAAAGGAGGAATTATGTCACAGGTACAGACAACACAAGCAAATCCCAAAGAAGATAGAGGGTAACACCATGCACACCTAGCCAAGCTGCAGAAAACCGAAGAAAAATAGAAAATACTAAAAGCAGCCAGAGAAAAAAGGACAAGGGAAACAAAGGTTAAGAATGATGGCCAACTTCCCATCATAACCAATGAACTAAAAACAACAGAAGGCCTCTGCCTCTCTTTGCAATGACAGCTCTACCTCCCTTCTTTGTCTTAACAGGCAGCCTCCTCCCAGCTGGACACAGGCTGGGCCCGCCTGACACACTCTGAAACTGCTTAGCTTCTTCCTGCTCTTCCTACCAGGGAGACTGGAGACACAACTCCTGCAACCCCTTTATACTGAAATTTCACCTCAGATTTCCAGGCCTAGCAGGGAGCTGGAGTTCATACCAGTTGAGAAAAGGCATGGCTACCTTCTCCCTTCCCTATCCCATGCCCTAGTTTCTTGCTGTCCCCCCTCATCTTTACAGCTCACTCTAGGACTGAGGGGAGCCCTCCCATGGGCCCCAGACAGACAATGCCTCACTCTGGATCCTGGCTCCCAACAGGGCCTTAGTGTCTGAAGACTTCCTACTGGGTAATTTCTGCCTGCCAAACCAGGCGCTGAGGTTTTTGCTTTTGTCTTTCGTAGCCTACCCCAGAACTTGTTTGAATTACACAGCAAGAGGGTCTTAAACATGTAGTCCTCTAGATGCCTCCCATGGAATCTCCTGTTCCTCTCAGACCCTGACACCTTGCCTCCTCTGTGGGAACTTCCAGCAGCAACAGAGCACACCGGAGGCTGAGGAGTCAAGGACACAACAAGCAAGTGCCACAGTCCTCAGTCTAACGGTCTCATTCAGTAGCTACACTTCCTAGAAAAGGACCCTCCGTGAAGATGTGAGTATTTAAGCCACGCTGCATCTAGTGAGAGTTTGCAAACAACTTACACAAATCCAAAACTTCAACCTTTCACTTTTTGATGCTTTGCTGACTGTGCCCAAACATAGCAAAGTCTAACAGTCATAAAATTTATTTGGGAATGACCATTTACAATTCAGAATATATCCTTAAGAGAATATACTTCTTTTAAAAATTCATTTACAACTGAGTACTCTGAAGTAGAAACTTGTCAAGTGTGAACAACTATACCTCCAGTTCCTGTTTATCGAATATGGCCTTCACAGGGGACGGCTGGGTGGCTGCAGCCAACAGCTGCTGCAAGAGGATCATGGGGGGCTGAGGCCCTTCAGGGGACAAGTCCCCGGGGTCAGGGGATGCAACTGCTCCATCATCTAAATTTAAAAACAAAATATGCACAACATTCTATTTTCAACTGCAAACATCTTTATTAACAAAGAGGATGTAATGAACATGTTAAGGTAGATAGGATCTCTGCCTCATTAAAGACAGATCACCAAAATTTTCAAGACTCAGATATCAAACAAACAAAATTAGACTTTAAAAAATTTTCCACTCCCTGCTTTTTGGTCTCTGTCCTTCATTAGTTCATCAGTCTCCTAGTCTCAGGTTTCTGCCCTTGGTCCAATTCTCTCACACCATTCTTCCATACTCACTGCTTCAGTAGCCCCTTTACAAAGGACACCTCCCAAGTTTGCGTTTCTGCTCTGGGTTTTCCCACTGAGCCTTACTCAAATCACATAATGACAATAATTCCATAGGTATCATGTGGTCAGGGTAATGGTGTCTTGTCTATTTTGACTGGGCTTTCCGTGAGGACTTTAGGGCTCCCTTTGCTACAGCACTGGGTATCCAGAGCCCCACGTGCCTTTCACACAATTCAGGCTACACTAGCTGTGGGAAATCTTTCTTTTAAAGGGCCAGACAGTTAACAGTTTAGGCTTATGGGCCATCGGGTCTGTGTGACACACTCTGCCAACAGAGTAAAAGCAGCCAGAGATGACGTGTAAACAAGGAGACGCTTGCCTTCCAAAAAACTTTATTTACAAAACCAGGTACCATGAGTTTGTTGATCCTTACAAAAACAGGTGCCATGGTAGTTCCATAGCTCCATCTAGAGCCCCTGTTCACCCCAACACATGACCCTGAGTCAGCTCTGTTATCAGGGTCAGCACACAACACCAACCCAATTCCCAGGCTCCAATTTACCAATCTCTCCAAGTATGAATTATCTTCAACATCCCTACCACCTCCACTAAGAATGAACAAGAATGAATCACTTTCTCTCAAACTAGGCAGATTTAAAGTTAATTTCACAGTATCCTCTCATCTTAAGATAAAGAAACAATGGCTCGGCCCCTGTGGCTCAAGGGGCTAACATGTCAGCCACATACACCTGAGCTGGCGGGTTCGAATCCAGCCTGGGCCCACCAAACAACAATGACGGCTGCAACCAAAAAATGGCCGGGCGTTGTGGTGGGCGCCTGTAGTCCCAGCTATTTGGGAGGCGGAGGCAGGAGACTCGCTTGAGCCCAGGAATTGGAGGTTGCTGTGAGCTGTGATGCCACAGCACTGTACCCAGGGTGACAGCTTGAGGCTCTGTCTCAAAAAAAAAAATAAAAATAAAAATAAAATAAAATAAAATAAAGAAACAAACTCAAACTCTCCACATTCTGCTAGATTCAAATGCACTACTCACTGTTCTGCCCTCAACCCAGAACATTATCAGCCCAAACGTGAAACATCAGCCATCTCTGACTTTTCACTGGCTTCCCACAAAGTTCTCATCTGCCTAATTCACCATCCCAGTGCCCCCAGGAACCTTCTCCACTTTTCTGCCTTCCCCTGGAAGGTACCACCTCACTGACACAGAGCAATTCTCCATGCCCCTGATCTCGTATTTCAAATACCCCTACATCTCCCTAGTAGACCCATTACACCCTGAACACCAGTCCACCTATGTCACACGGCCCTCCCACAGACTTCTCAGTTGGCCTTAATCCCACCCTGGTCTTTAAGGCATCCTGCGCTAGGATGTCGCCTTCCTCTCCAGCTGTAGCCTTGGACTCACCAACAGCCCTGAGCTCCACGCACAGATGGGTTGCTCAGCAATCTCCCAAAGACTCACTGCTTTCATTTGTGCTCCTTCCATCTCCTCCACCAATGCCAGATTGTCACCTGGCACCTGTCTTCCAAACCCTTCAAAGATTGCCTGCGCCAGCCTTAGCTGCCAGTATCCCCAGATGCCTTAGAACTAACAGGCCTCACAGCACACTGGCCCCATAAGACAGAGCCATCAGCATTCATTTTCTCTCCCCATTCCAAACCTAGAAAATAATCATCATAACAATCATAACACATAGCACCATGACTTTTAATAGTAGATAATCAAAAAAAGTTTGTAGCTTTTTATTCTGTTAAAAGTGGTATGAGCTCATTCTAGAAAAATGAATATAGAGAAGCATAAAGAAAATAAAATCAGCCCAAATTCCACCAAAGATTATCTACTTTGCTATATAGATGAACCCAGGGCATGTCTATAAACAGACAAACACAGCACTGTGCTTTTCTGTCTACACATCATTTTCATGTCTCCATGGCAATAAACATATGCAGTTGGCCCACCACATCCACAGATTCAACCAACCACAGATTAAAGATACATGGAGAGAGGGTGCACAGCACACACACCTCCTGGGTGAAGGGCTCAACTACAACTTGAACTTAACCTTAGAAATATAAACAATGTGTCTTAATCATTTGTACCCTCATATTAATCTGAAATAAAAATAAAAAAAGTTTAAAACTACCGAAATTTTTTTTAATTTGGAAAATTTTTAAAAATAAAAAAGCACTATAACAATAATTTAAAAATGCAGTTTAAAAATACAGTATAACAACTATTTACATATCATTTACATTTTTAATGTACACAGGAGGATGTGCACAGTTATATGCAAACAATAGGCCATGTTATAGAATGGACCAGAGTGTCAGTTAGTTCTGGCATTCTCAGTGGGCCCAAGAACCAATCCCCATGAACACGGAAAGATAACTGTACATAGCCCATCATTTTGAATGGCACTGTAGTTTTCCACTGCATAGATATCCCACAAATAATGGGCATCTTCAGTTTTTCAAAATAGAAGCCATGATGACACTGTAAATATGTTATCTTTACAGGCCTTTTTATGTGATAAAGTCCCACAAGAGGACTTGCTAGGTCCAAGTGTATAAGTACACATATTTATGCATCTTAAAGTCTGATGTGTTTCCTCAAATGCCTATGAGACAGGTGTGCCAACTTCAGCTCCCACTCCCATGTTCACATAGTGCCGCTTTATATGCATAGGAGGAGCCATTGTCCAGGTTCTGATTTTTCTGATCTGGTGCAGGGCGGGATCTGCATTTCTAACACTTTCCTAAGTGCTCGAAATGCTGCCTTCCCACCGGCATGCCATCATCAGTGCAGCATGAGGATACCGTTTTCTCTCCTCACTCACCCAGTCTTGCCCATCTTGTAAGACAGCAATCACCAGTCGACCACGTATCTTTCTTGACATTTATAAGCCATCTAATGTGACCCTTTTATGAACTGCTTGTTCACGTCCTTTGCCTACTTTCCTACTGGAGTATCTGCCTTTCTTACAAATCTATAAGAACTTTCGTAAAAAGATACCTGCATGAACAGTTCCCGCCTCCTGAATAGCTGGCTGAGACAAGATCTGCCTCAGTTTGTCCTGGTGGGAAAGCAGCGCGCGGCCAGCTTTCAGGATGTACAGCTTCAGCTGCTGGGAGCGCAGCAGGTCCAGATCCACTTGTCCTGTGGAGGGAAGGCCCAGTGAAAGGGCATGCCTGCTTGGCTCCCTCACCACAGCGGCCTCTGCAGTGAGAAGACAACAATCCAACCACATACAGACACTGATTCTGAGTTAGTGTCCTCTGACCCCCAGGGTCTTCTTCCTTACTTGCTCTCCTGGTGCCTACCTCAATGGGCTGGAGTGAAGATTAAATGATTTACCATGGTTAGAACCATATTAGCTATTCCTAATGTAATCAACTGTTTCCCAAATTGCTAGAATTTCAGCCACATACAAGGTCACAAGCAAGATATTATCACCTTTTCTTGCAAGGCTCCTCTGAGAAAATCTTATCAAATATACTAGATCTTTAACTGAAGGAGCTCCCAGCCATTCCCCCAGAGTCCTATCTAACCCAGTGATGTGCAGAGATGACACAGGCCAATGGAGGAGCAGCCAGCAGAGCCCCACGGGCCTCAACCACAGGCCTGGTAGCAGCATTGAAACACGGGGTTCAATGGAGGCCCAGGGGGACAGGGTGGGAGATCAGAACAGGTGCCTCCTGGACACTGAGCTTGACCAACCAGCAGACAGCATTCTTCACCATCACAGGACACAGTGGCTACTGGGGAAGCTGGCTGAGTTTTAGACATGATGTGATATACACACACTGGACCTCCAAGCAGAGATGTGAACTGGAAATGCAGAGTTGAAGGTGGTTACCATCATCAGTGCTAGAGCAGCAATCACAGACAGGGGCAGGAAATAAGTGAGAAAACTCAAAAAGAGTGGCCAGAATGAGCCAGAAGTTACAGGTGAAACAACAAGGATTCCTGGGGTACAAAGAATAGACAGAGAAGAGAACTCTCTAAGAGCACAAAAGGGTATGCAAGGAAAATCACCAGAGTACTGTAGATGTAGAGGAAAAATTTAAGTGTTTAAGTGACCCCAAGTTTAGCCCACGTTACACATCATAAAGCAAGGAGGATCCTAATACAAAAGCCTCCTGTTCCTGGCAGTGAAGAGGCCATGAGTAAAGATCCAAAAGGGTGACTGGGTCACAGAGCCAGTAGATGGGAGGGTTAACGGGTAGGAAGAGAACACAGCACAGACTCCTCTTTGAAAATATGCTCAGAGAAAGTGGTGAGTAAGAGGGGGCAGGCTGGTGGGTGGTCTGCAGGTGTGGCTCCAAACAGTGTCGAAGGTTTACCAAAAAACAGTTACCACCACACTCAAACAGTTACCACCACGCACATTCCCAACTATAACTCAACAAACACTAAATCCACATGAAAGACTCCAACAGTCACACAAACTCCCAAAGAACACTGTTTAAACAATGCTAGTGAAGACCAAAGTCACAAACACTGACCTGCAAAGTCTTGCTTCCGTGATTTCTTTATTTTGTGCTTTTCCAGTTTGCTCCCAGCAAGGTTCACCAGCTGAGCCCAGACGGAGAGCATGGGCTCCGTGAAAGGCAGGTTGTGCACACTGAATGCCACGGCAGGGAGCTGAGGACAGAGCACAGAAACCTAAACATGTAGCCAAGGGAATGAACAAACAAAACATTCTCAAAGCTATAACCACGCATCTTAATTCTGAAACACCACCTCACATATACCCAGGAAGTCTTTTTCTATAAGGGAATGATCATTTCAAAAGATGCCATTAAAGACAAGTTAGAGACTTATACATATAATAAATATTATCCGTACTGATTTTTCTTCACCAATTTGTCAACAATAATCACATCAGGGTGATGGTTATTATCTTCTTAGGTACTTTCTATACACATATAACATATAATCCTACAATAATCAAACATAACAACATATAATCCTACAATAATCAAACCAGTATTTTATAGAAAAATACAGAGTCTATTAAAATCCTGTAAACCACTCACTTCCCTATGCACCCTGATTCACAGATTTAAGGTAATGGCATGGTAAGGCCATGTCACTCAACACAAGCAAGCCTTTTCTACATGAAAAAAGGTTGTGAACACTGCTCTGTGTGCCCTGTGAGGCAAGGCTCCTAGAGGGCAGACACCAAGTTTGAGAACCAAGCGCTCCAAGTTTTAATTTCAGAACCCAGTTCTAATCCAAACCTACTTCCTTGTTACACAGAACAGCACAAGTTCACCTACTGGTTTTAGCTGATTCAATGGGCACACACGGCGCGTCCGCAAGTCTGAGAACTGCACCGTGATTCTGCCTTTTGGAGTGATACGGGTCACGGTGCCTTCTCCAAATTCATCGTGTGTGACTTGGCCCCCAAGGCGCAGGCGACTGTCAATCCCCCCAATTACAGCCAGGACCGCCATGAGGCCCCCCACCTCCAGGTTCTCAGAGTCGGGGAAGTAGTCCTCCAGCAGAACCTAGTACAGACAGCAGACGGCAAGCTGGATGAGGGAGTCCACACGCCGCCCAGCTCTCACCATTCTATGGAGAAAAGTGGAACCCACCCCCTCCGACAGCTTTCCCAAGTAGCTGTGCGTGACCAGGCGGAGCTGGGAGTTGATGTACTTATTGATGAGCCCGTTCCACTGGGGCAGGGAGTGCAGCGTGCGGAGTAGCGCCACCACCTCCTCCGCCAGGGTGCTGCTGTGGGTGGCAGTCAGCGAGGCCTGCGGGCGGGCCCTGCGCCTCCTCAGCATGGACTCTGAGGAAGAAGCACAGAGAAGATGCACTGTGCACTGCTCTCCAACCACTGTACAGGCAGGGGAAAGAGCCACTCACCTCTGAGCAAGGGCACATCAGAAGAACAGGTAGTGAGCAGACTGCCCAAGAAGCCAAACAACTTCTCCACAAGGCACTTCATGTCCCCAGCCCTCTCCATCTTGTCCCATGACGGGAGGACTGCTTGTAGTAAGTGCACAGCCAAGATCTGGTAACAATCCACAATGACAAGCATTAAAAATAACTTATGTGATAGATTAAGAAATTACAGATTGCTGTTTGCCTTTTTTTTTGTTCCTATAATGCACTTAAATCATGTGAAAAAAAATTTTTCTTTCAAGAGAAGGTCTGTGAGTATAGTAACATTATCATGGAAACTTTTTTTTTTTTTTTGTAAAGACAGAGTCGCTTACACTTTATCACCCTCGGTAGAGTGCCGTGGCGTCACACAGCTCACAGCAACTGCCAACCCCTAGGCTTAGGCGATTCTCTTGCCTCAGCCTCCCGAGTAGCTGGGACTACAGGCGCCCGCCACAACGCCTGGCTATTTTTCTGTTTTGCAGTTCGGCCAAGGACGGATTTGAACCCACCACCTAAGGTATATGGGGCCGGCGCCCTGCTTGATGAGCCACAGGCGCCACCCCATCATTGAAACTTTTGACATACATTATTTTATAGCCAGATTACACCTAAGACGATTAATGGTCAGGATTATCAGAGGTTAAAAGACACTGCAGACACAAGGTATGTCTGTTCAATTCAAAAAAGAATTCCTTTTCATTTAATGCTTCTCTCTTTTTTTTTTTTTTTTGAGACAGAGCCTCAAGCTGTCACCCTGGATAGAGTGCTGTGGCATCACAGCTCACAGCAACCTCCAATTCCTGGGCTCAAGCGAGTCTCCTGCCTCCGCCTCCCAAGTAGCTGGGACTACAGG
>CAUYON010213383.1:0-42079 GCA_963573935.1 Arctocebus calabarensis
ATGTGTATTCAATTTTATTAGGATGAAATGTTCTGTAGATGTCTGTTAAATCCAGTTGTTGAATGGTTAAGTTTAAATCTAAAATTTCTTTACTTAGCTTCTTACTGGAGGATCTATCCAGCACTGCTAAAGGAGTATTAAGATCTCCAACTACTATAGAGCTGGAGGAAATCAAGTTACTCATGTCTATTAGAGTTTTTCTTATAAAAAAACTTGAGGTGCATTCTGGTTGGGTGCATAAATATTAATAATTGAAATCTCCTCATATTGAGCATTACCTTTAACAAATATGAAATGACCATCTTTATCCTTCCTTATTTTGGTTGGTTTAAAGCCTATTGTATCTGCCAATAAGATTGCAACACCTTCTTTTTTCTGTTTTCCATTTGCCTGGAATATAGATGACCATCCCTTCACCTTGAGTCTGGGGGCCTTCTTGATGTGGTGGAGTTAAGTGGCTCTGTCTTATTTTCAGCTGGTCTCTGTCTTACCCTAAAGAATCGGTTACTCTGTGTTGGATTCTGAGCTGTGGAGGAAATCCAGCAGTTAGGTCACCACATCCCCCCCACAATTCCACAACAATTGGAAAGGAAAATCAAACCTTCCCACTACCACACACCCAGTGTACAGCATTGGAAAGTCCTCGGGTGATTGGCCCAGTTGAAGAGGTACCAGTCAATTTTCCCAGCCAGTACCAACCTCAAATCAAAGAGTTGAAAAGTCTCTGGCGACTAGACAGCAGAAGTCTGCTGGCAGCTTTAGTATAACTCGCTCTAGGATTCTGTGAGCTCAGGAGGCACCCCCCCAGCCAGTAAATTAGCCTGGGACAGTTGATGCCTCTTTCCCTGCCTTACCCCTCTGTCATACCCAGTCTCTGGTAATCCTGCAGGGCTGTGGTCCAGTTCCTTCCAATGAGCAGATGCTCTAGAGGTTTGCGCCTGTCTAGGTCACACGGGGCTCTGTGGCTCCTCATCCAGTCCACCAGTTATATCAGTTTTGGCAGGGGGGGAGGTGAGTCCTGACAACCTGGGTACTTGATAGGGGCTGGGGTGAGTCACTCAGTTCCAGCCCTGTCCCTGGTTAATGTAAAGTAGATGAAAAAGCTGATAGAACAGAACAAGTTCGCAGAATTTCTGCCCTATGGAAGAGACGCTGGGCTGCTAATAGTCCTGACTCAGTCTGTGAGCTTCAACCCTTTGTCTCAGCTGTCATCCCCTGAGGGCCAGGTGTGGCTGAAATTTAGCAAAGCTTTCTCAGTACTGGGCTTGGTGCCTCAGGGGACCGCCTGTCCGCTTCGGCCAGCCACCTTTCGGCTTACTCTCCTCTCACTGCTCCCAAGCTGGGAGAACAGCACAGACCAGCAGCAGCCCACGCCCTGTCCACACCCCTCGAGAAAATGTCCAAGAATCTGGACTCCATGGGGCACAGACCTCCAGATCTCAGGGTGAGAGTGGAGGGGAGTGCCGGGAGTTCCAACTTGCAGGTAGAGAATATATACAGTTTTATACAGCTTTATGCCTAGCAGGAGAGTGCTGCAGCACCCTAGTAGGGGAAGGAGGTCTAGTTTTTAGAGGGTCTCTCCTGTGGGGTAGAGTGGGAGGACATCTGAACTATGCTCGCTTGTTTGTATGGAGGTATGGAGTATACTGCGAGCTGTTCTCTTGGGGGAGGGGACTCCCGTCCACTTGGTGATGTGCTCTGTACCTTTTCTTTGTATCCTTGGGGTCACAGGTTGCTCCAGCAGGGTTGATGTGTGTTCTTCGACCTTGTCTCCTTGCTCAGCTCCAAACCATTGGCTTTCTTGCTAAATTTCTGTCCTTTAACTCTCCTTCTGGATGGGAGCATCTGCAGAAAGCTGGCTATGGACTGCCATCTTGGCTCCCCCTGCCCCAAGATATTCCTTGGATATCTTCCACAGTCAAGTTCCATTGACTTTCTAACAAATCACATCATCTGTGGGAAGTTTTTAAATGTAACTAGGGGAAGAAGGGACAACTAAACACTAATCAAGTCTGGAGTTGAAGTGTCCATTCTCTCAACAATCACTTCTTGGGCACCAGCACACTGAAGCTCCTAAGGTGGGCACTGCTGAAGAAAGAAGAGGTGAACCACTCTGCTACCTCTTATATTCACTTGCCTCCAAGAAGTGAGAAAAGACATATTTAAAGCCATGTTTCAAAAGAGAGAAGATTAATAAAAAGTGAAAATAAGCTTCAGAGGGCATTTTAAAAGACTATAAGAACCTAAATAAGATGACTGTAAATAGCTTAAGAAAGAGTAGATTGAACTGATGGTTCCTAGAATGACAGGCAAATATGAAGACTGCAGATGTAAAGGAAAGTTGTTTTAAGGAATAGAAGCAGCACACAAAATGTATGGAGGAAATGAGGGCATGTGCAGGGTACAGGGAAAGTAAACTAGTGGGGTTAAACACAGAGTGTGGGGAGAAAAGTTACTGCAGATGACCTTGGAAAGACTAAGGTCAGATAACACAGTATCTTGGTTATGTAAGTTTTTCTCTTTCACAGATATTTCCTAATTGGCTGTTCCATAACAGGCACAAAAGCAAGGACTGACACAATTATCCACGAATGCAACAAACAGGGCATCTGTTCTCATGCAGGTTAAAGTATAGAGTCTCAGAATTTGGATGATATTCAAAAAGCAAAGATTCTCAGTGCAGATTTTCAAGCAGTCAGGCTGAATTTGGGGATGTTTAGCTGAGCAGTGGAGTGCTAGTATAACCACACATAAAAGTCAAAACAATTCATGCTACTTCTTCATGCACCCTAACTCTGAATTTGCCAACCGTGTGCATACTGAGAAATAAACAATGTTTTACAAAGGAAAACCATTATAAATAGATACTAGGAAATTCAGAGCTAGGATATGGCATGCGCTGAATAAAATGTTTTGCTAAATATGAGAATCACATAATTTACTCATAAACAGCAAATATTTTATATGCTAGATTGAAATTTATAACATGTTTATCTAGAAATAAAAGTATCTATACATCATAATAGCATTTCTCTCTCTAATAATAGTTGTACCAGTGAGCATGCATACTTTAGAAAGAAAAAATAAATGAAGTA
Organism: Arctocebus calabarensis; assembly: GCA_963573935.1. Classification (NCBI taxonomy): domain Eukaryota; kingdom Metazoa; phylum Chordata; class Mammalia; order Primates; family Lorisidae; genus Arctocebus; species Arctocebus calabarensis. The sequence continues at coordinate 3,096 of CAUYON010213383.1, forward strand.
GATTCTTTAAATTGATGTCAACCCTGATTAAAAATTAATTGTTAAAAGTTTAAACTTCAAGAAGGAAGAAGTGAGCTAATTTTTCATCACCTGCTTCTTCCAGTAATTGAGATTTAAATAGGAGTGAAATTTAGCAAGTTATTCTCCACAGAACAGGCAGGACATTCTGCACATATTATGTCTCCTTGGCATTGTCTTCTGATTTCCACTAAGACAATCACTGATCCAGAAGAGGATAGCATGGATATAATTACTGAGAGACAGAACTGCTGCTTGCTTATCTGAGTACCATCCCTCGGTCTGACACAGAGCTCCCCAAGTTTCTATTCTATTAAAGAGTTTATAACCGCCTATGTTCTGGGAGGAAGAGGTCAGATATTTGTGCCTGTGTTAAAAAACAGACATTAAGCACTTGACTTTGAGTCCTGAAATAAAATATATGTGATTTATTTTAATCTACTCAACAATGTGTTCTTGTCTAGGTTAGTCATATTAAGGACACAAAATTCCTGAAGTGAAAATTAACAGATTTTGAAGATGACGAGTGTATAGGAAAAGCCAACAAAATGTTAAGTATTAAAATATCTCACTATATTTGTTTTTATTTTAAAAAGTAAAAATGTGTGTTTGAGTATTCACAGAGAAAAATAAAAAGATGTGTGTGTATATATGTATATAGGGAAAAAATACACATATACACACACACACAGGATTAAAATAAGAGGACAAAACCTGTGAATATTGACCCAACCTGATATTTTCTAAAATGTGGATGTATATTTTAATAATATCTCTCCCCTAATTTGGCTACTGTTTTTTTTTTTCATATCAGATGGAAAAATCTTTTAAGACTTTGTTAAAAAAGAAAAAAAAATTCTTGGCTGTCTTTATCAATCTATCAAAGATTTTCTAATAGAAATTACACATCAAGATGAATAACCTCAGGTTCATTTTCTCAGCAACGTAAGAGAGAAAATTTTTTCCCACAAAAAATGAGATACAGCATGAGAGCAGAGTCTGGAGCCACAGGAACAAGGACTGAGTTCCTCTTCTCCCATTTATTGCTACACCTTGCAAATCCTAGTCCATCCACAGACTCACATTTTCCCACCACCAAAATGGTGATGTTAGTAAATAAACCTGTATCACCCCACTATAATGAAATTTTTAAAAAGGCATGTAGGAAAATTTTATAATTTTAATTGTCCTTTAAAATTCCTTGTTTCTTCCTCTCTCTATTCTTGACCTCAGTGTTGACTCTATAAGATATTCAGGATATGGTGTTGTAGAAGGACAGCTCTCCCCTTGACAAGGAAGGAGGAGGCCCTCAGGCCCAGCAGCACACACTCAGTTATGCCACCTATTTTGAGGCATCTCACCATCGTTTTTTATGGCTTTTTGCTAATAATATGATGTTATATGTAGAAAATACCAAAGATGCCACCAAGAGACTCATAGAATTAATAAATTCAGCAAAGTCTCAGGTTACAATATCAATGTGCACAAATCAGTAGCATTCCTATACACCAGTAACAGCCAAGCTGAGAGCGAAATCAAAGATGCAATGCCATTCACAATAGGCACAAAGAAATAAGATTCTGATAAATATATTTAACCAAGGAGGTGAAAGAGCAATATTGCTAAAATTTCCATACTACCCTAAGTGATTTATAGCGTTTTCTAGAAAAAAATAGTGCTATACTTTGCCTGGAATGGGAAAAGAGTCCAAATAGCCAAAGCAACTTTAAGCAAAAGGAACAAATATGGAGACATCACTTTACCAGGCTTTACACTACAAGGTTATAGTAACCAAAACAGCATGGTGCTGGCAGAAAAATAGAGACACAGTCCAGTGGATCAGAACAGTGACCTAGATATAAAACCATCCTCATATTACCATCTGATCTTTGACAACACAGACAATAACATACACTGGGAAAAAGAATCTCTATTCAATAATGGTGCTGGAAAAATTGGATAGCCACAGGTAGAAGATTGAAGCAGGATCCTTGTCTCTAAACACTCACTCAAATTAATTTATGATGGATTACACTCTTGAGTCTAAGACATGAAATCATAAGAATTCCCAAAGAAAATGTTAGAAAATTCTTATAGAAATTGGTCTAGGCAAAGAATTTATGAAGAAAACCCAAGGATAATCACACCAATAGAAAACATTAATAAATGGGACTGAAATAAATTTAAAAGTTTCTGTATAGTCAAGCAAACAATCAACAGAACAAACAGCCTATAGAAGGAGAGAAAATATTTGCATGCTGTACTTCTGATAAAAGGCTAACAATCAGAATTAACAAAGAACCAAGTAAATAAGCAAGAAAAAATCAAATAAGCCTATAAAAAAGTGAGCAAGAGATAGGAAAAGAAGCTTTAGAAGATTTACTAACAGCCCATGAATATATGAAAAAATGCTCAATGTCACTACTCATCAGGGAATGCAGGTCAACACCACAATGAGATCTCACCTAACCCCAGGGGGAATGGTTTCCATTAAACAGTCACTAAACACTTGAGCTGATGTGAATGCGGAGACAAAGAAACACATAGATACTGTTGTTGGGTCTTAGAACTAGCACAACCATTTTAGAAAGTATTTTGGAGACTGCTCAAAGAACTGAAAGTAGATGTACCATTTGATCCGGCAATCTGGATACTACTGTATATTTATCCAAAGGGGCAAAAAAATAAATAAAAAATAATTTTGTCAAAAAGACACTTGCCCTCAAATCTTTATTGCAACACAACTGACAACGTCTATGGAAAACAATATGGAGATTCCTCAAAGAACTTAAAGTTACCATTTGATACAGCAATCTCACCATTTGATACCAGCAATCTCTGGTATTTTACCCAACAGGAAAAAAGGTCATTTTTATCATAAAGACACTTGAACTAAATTGTGCTGCACAATTCACAATCACAGAGATGGGAATCAACCAAGTGCCCATCAATTCATTAGATTCATAAAACATGGTATATGGACACCATGGAGTTCTGCTTAGCCATAAAAAATAAATTAATCTGTTTTGCAACAACATGAATGGAACTGGAGACTATTCTCCTAAGTGAAATTTCATTGCAGAATGAAAAAACAATCACATATACTCACCATTAAATTGGAACTAACAGGTCAGCACTCATGCTCAGATGGAAGTAAAACTCCACAGAAATCAAGCATGTGGCACGGTGGAGAAGGGGGCTGATATCACACTTAATGGCTACAATGTACACTATCTGGGTGATGAGCACCACTTACGACTTTGACTCAAGTAGTACAAAAGCAGTTTATATAAGCAAAACATTTGTACCCTTGTAATATTTTGAAATTTAAAATAAAACTGTTTTTAAATAATCAAGATACAGGAGAAAGGAAGTGGGTTTGACAAATATATTAACTCCAGTTTTAAATGGCATATTCAAATTAGCATAATAACACAAACACCAACTCAGTTAATAATATAATAAACATTTAGTTTAACTGAGAAAGGAAATTAAGTTTAGCTAGAACTATATTCTCATCTTGGAAAGTCTGTCTGTAATTGCTCAAGAAGAAAAGATATCCAACAGAACAGAAACAAAATCAGTAGTAAAATAAAATAATCTCACACTGACAGAAACTGTAAGACATGGCGTTCAAAGTGGTAACAAAAGAAAACTTTCTCACAGACTGAATAATCAATAAAAAGCAACCCGCTATTTTCCAGCTTGTCACCTTGCCAGTAAAGGATTATGTAAAACTTACACTTATCATGAAAACATGATGGGGTAACTATTAAATATTTGGAAAATTCCTTTAGGCTATTAAATTACTATAATCTTACTTTGCGAATGGATAAAGACAACTAGACATTGCCCATTATATGCAGTACACTCCTTGAATCTGGAATTTGGATACATTTGGTACCTGTCTTTTGATTTTAATTTATGTACATATATACACATATAATACCTTTATATCCATATATATGAAAAAGTAGTACAGTGGTATATATGCTTTAAATTCATATATATATAAAATATGTGTGTTTATATAAGAGTATATAAATATAAATATATATACATATAAGTGTAAATTACAAGACAAATCTCACAGGTCCACCACGTGTACGCTTCAGACTGTTCCACATGGGCCAGCATATCAGTGATCAAGTACCAAAACCCCCAAGCAAAGAGTAATGAATAGTAACTGGCAGGTGATAAAGATTCTGATAACAAGAGCGATGTCAGAGATAAGATGTAAGGCATCATTTATGAGATCTTAGAATCTATTTAAACGTACTGAATTTTTTTAACTTGCTATTGAGTTATTGAGCCACGATAAATATCAATACCCAAATTCAGAAGGATGGTATACATTCGGAAGTGTGTATTCAATTGCCATGTATTTTCTCCAGAAAAATAGTACCTTATGGTACTTTTAAAGTTCTTCACCTACTTCATCTTTCTAAACTATTTGCCATAAAATATGGCCACAAATTTTGATGAGTGTTGAAATCTCTCTCTCCTATTCCCAATTCTATCTTAGATAAAGCTCTGGAACAACATGAAAAATTCAAAAAGTAATTAATTCCATTTCTGATAACATCTGAATTATCTCTGATAAGCTTTAGTTGTAACTTTTTTCGCTACTACATGTTTTCATTAAAACATTATGCGATCAATTTTTCAGTTAATTTTATTTTTCTGTTGTTACGTATTAATATTTTAGAGCATTTGACATATTAAGATATTTTAGCCTTATGCCACAATAAAAGAAAATATGAGTTCAATTCAGAAACCTCTTTTAGTGATATTTTCAAAGAAAAACAATCTTACAAAACTCTACTACTATCACTCAAAATATGTCGAACACTAGGTATGAATTATGTAGGAAGCAGACATCATATATAATATTTCCTAAGCATTTTTTTTTATTTCTTTAGCAAATATTTTCCAGGGATTCTCAACCAGGGTCAATTTTGTCCTGCAGAGTACATTGACACTGTCAGGAGACACTTGGTTGTCACATCTTGGAGTATAGAGGATGTTTTCCACTGGCGTCTGGTGCATAAAACTCCATAGATGCTGGAGGTTGCACAGCGCAGCACTCACAGCAAGGAATTCTTCAGTCTGAAATGTTCATGGAGCCTATAGTTAGAAACCCTACCTCATTTTAGCTTACTGCCCTGATTTTAACTTAGTCACATCTCTAAATACTTTACTGCAATTAATATTGTAATAAAGTTCCAATAGTAACAATATCAATGCAGATGATTTTTTTCAACTAGCAAATAATAAAATTCAGAAAAATAACAGCTCAGATGTAAGTAGTATTTGCCATGAACCATGTGTTCCTTGTTAGTTTACTCAGTTTTTTCACAGTTCTATGAGTTGAACACAACTATTATGATTCTCACCCTACAGATGAAGAAAAAAAAAAAGAGGATTTAATTTAATTAATTATAGTACTCATTATTACCCAGCTTTCAAGAGTCTAAGCTAGGATTTAAAGCACAGCAGGCTAATTCCAGTCCAAATTCTCTTGGATACATCTCTACATTGTCTCCGTGTAGATCAGAGAAGCTGCTTTCTGAAAGGTGGTTTTAAAAAGAGCATAATATTTAATAAAATCTATAGAAACCCCTAATGAGTCTCTACAGGAATATTTCATTCTTGGAGATCAGAAAAAGTTCAAGCACACAGCAGGTATAATTAAATCATTATTTATTCGTTTATTGAGATTCTTATTCCGGATTTAACAAATGTACTCAAAATGTCTAGAAAATGAAAAATGCGACTAAGTAAAACACATCACACTAATAAGATGATGAGACTAGAAAGCACTTAATTTGGGTGTAATATTACAAATGTAAAAGCATGTGAGGGTAAGAGAAGGGCTCATCAAATCATCAGAGGTTTCACATTTTAGTACAACAAAGATAAGTTACACGTCAGTAACAATTCACTCAGAAAAAGTACAAACTCAGTAATTGGAAAGTATTATACATTAGGTTTGATATGACATAACTAAATGCCACAGGGTAAGTGGCTTAAACATCAGAAATTTATTTTCTCATAGTTTTAGAAGCTTGAAGTCCAAGATCAAGGTGTCAGTGTGTTTTGTTTTGTTTGTTTTGTTTTATTTTTCAGGCGTCTCCCCTTTGCTTGCAGAAGGCAAACTTCTTTCTGAGTTCTCACATGACCTTTCTCTTGCTTTCTTGCTTTCTTCCATGATGTCTCTTTATCTTCTTGTACGGACTCCAGTCTTACTGGATTACAGACTTACCTACGTGGCCTCATTTGAACTTGGTCACATCTCTAAAGACTGCATCTCCAAATAGTCTAAGGTACTAGGCTTTGACACTTCAACACATGAATTTTGAAGAAAATTCAGACCATGATCCATAGCAAGGAGAATTCCTCAGAAGACATGGGACTCAATCTGTTCTTCAATTTTTTTCTAGAAGACTAAAAGTGCAGTTTACCAGATAATGGGGGAACAAAAATCCCCCGAAGCTATTTATGGAATAAATGGCACTGTGACTTTGCAAGGTGGCACCACAAGGGGTAAACCTCAAGGGAGATGGTCCACTACCTGGAAACCAACTCGAGGCTATGAATGACAAGTTCTCAATGATAGTCCTGCAATGTTTTGTCTAGTAATAGGGGGAAAACTTACTGGACGGGAACAAGAAAGACTTCAATGGTACTAAAGCAATGACAGTAAAAGGGCAACGAATCTTTGTCTTAATCGGTGAGAGGAAGAGGTAAATACAGTTTGGAATTCCTCAGCTTTCAGTTCGCCTTCTTTGTGCTCATGTGTCATTGTTTTTTGGGAGGAAAGAGGTTTGTTTGTTCTTTCTTAAGCTCACAGGAATATCAGAACTGCTACTGAAGTTAAGACATTTGCTTTCTAGAATAAAGGCTGCCTCTCTGCACCTGCCAAGCAAGCAGATCACAACTGCAGGAAATGTTTTTCTCGTCTCTCCTCCTGAAGCCAAAGCACTTGCCTCCAGAGCTGTCAGCAGGTCAGCAGAAACAAGACAAAGATGAGAGTCAGGTAGCAGCACAGGAGGAAAGGGACCAAATGGAAAGATGAGTAAAGCAAAGGTCACAAAGGAGGGTATTTTTTCCCTGAGAATACACAGCTAACTGGAAACCAGACAAGACACAGCATGGAAGCAATAAAGAACATTTCCTAAGTGTAAATAAATTACTAAGACAATCGTCTGTGTCATTTGAACGGAAATTTCTATTTTGTTTTTATTATTTGCCTCTTCTATCATCACAGTATGGAAGCCTCCCATGTCTTCCAACCACAGGCATCAAAACTCACACGGTTTGACTTTAACAAAATCCTCCCCTTCAATCTCTACCTGATCAGTCGCCCCCGAACAGCTCTTTCACCTTTTTCATCGGGTGGTTTCATTCCCCTTTTCAAAAAGTTGAGTCAATTAAAAACAAAATCACCTCTCTGAATCCTTCCATTACTTCCAGCCATAATTTGGTCTCGCCCTAGTGATCTTTGTTTCATCCTTATCACATATTACTCGAGCATAAATTGAGCATAATTGTAAGGGTGAAGGTAAAAAGTAAAAAGCATAAAGTGGTATCTGCTGCCAGAGGACTGATATTTCATTTCAGAGGAAGAGAAAAATAATTAATAATAAATAAGAAAGAAAATTTAGAAACTGCTGTGCACTTTACAAATGATTATGATATTGCCTGGGAGACCGCTTTAGACTGAGTGGTCCGGACACTCCTTTGTCATGCTCGATGCCCATGGATAGCTCCGTGGTTAGGGCTCTGGACTGGTGAGTTCAAACCCGGCCCGGGACTGCTAAACAACAATGACAACTGTAACAAAAAAATAGCTGGGTTTAGTGGCGGACGCCTGTAGTCCCAGCTACTTGGGGAGGCAAGAGAATAGATTAAGTCCAAGAGTTTGAGGTTTATGTGAGCTGTGACGCCATGGCACTCTACCGAAGGCAAAATAGTAAGATTCTGTCCCAGAAAAAAAAGAAAGAAAGAAAGAAGAGAAACTCCTCTCTGAGGAGGTGACATTTAAGTGGCTACCAAAAATATAAGACTGAATGCTAATGTTACCTTACCTTATAGTCTGCTAACTTGTCTTCCCTGTTGACTGTAAGATATTTTTTTGAAAGTACAGATTAAGTCCTCAGTGCAGTACTTAACATTATTAGCACTATATAATAAGTATTCAGCTCATACTACATGTTTCTAAGGCAACTTGAAAGAAACACAATGCTATGTAATTATTAGGGCAATGGCAATCATTTTCATTTTCTGTGCAAGGTAACAGATGAGAGAAGTTAAATGGCAATACACATTCAAATTTCCTCCTTCTTAGGACTCTTTCCAGTATCCAAAATATAATCTTTTTCCTCCTTTCAAGAACTGTACAGATACTATGTCATTTTTAAGTCTTAGAGTTGATATGTTTAGTGTAAAGACATAGGAGAAAAACAATGTCACTTTTGAGTTTTATAAATCAGTTATAAAACAAAATATTAAATTTGATTCCATTCAGTAAATTTATCAAATGCCCTGTTTATATGAAATAGAAAGAAACTATGGAAAGAAAAAATATTATTAAGTCATGGTGCTAATTGTCATAAGGTTTACAATCTAATCACAAACACAAACATGAAAACATCTAAATAAATATCACACTGTAAGAAGATAAAGTTTAATGAAAACAAAAAGGAGACAGTATGCAAACATTTAAAGGACTGTTCAAAGCACAGAACAAAAGAAAATACATAGAAATGTCTAGATGCTCACAGTCCTAGGAAAAATTTATCAGTATTCTGTTTAGCTAAAAAAAGTTCAAAGTTCTTTCACCTACTCTGAATTTTTATCTCTGTTTTGACTCTCTTAAAAATCTGTAAAAAATAAACTTAGCAATTGATTTGTTGGTGGACAGGAATTATGGCAATAAAATATCTTAGACCCAAGCTTACAATGGAGAAAAAATAATCATACCTTAGTCAAATCTTATTTTTGATTAGAATGACAGATTGCACAGAAACAAAGAAGAGCCATAATATCTATACTTGAATTCAATATTCATTATCAACAGCTTCTCCACATCGTGATGATTTTGAAATATATAGCTAAAGTTCCCCACATTAGCAAAAAAAAGTAAAAATTATACTTCATATCCTAAGAGAAAATGTCTATATTATTTCTATAAATTCCTGTGTCTGTTTAAAAAATTATACTCTTAAATGGATAGGCTGGGCTCAAAAAATTGTCAATAGGGTTTAGGGATATTCAGATAACTTATGTAAATTAATTTATGGTACGGCTCTTTTCCTGGACATGAATTTAACACTGTTTACATTGGTTTTCATTGAGTCAGTCCTAATATTTGTCCAGAGAAAAACCTCACAGAACATTTTTTAAGATAAAAGAGTATAATTCCAGATGCTCAAGAGATATGTTAAATTAATAAGTGAATAAACTGCCTTCCAAGTCATAACTGTATTTTCCAATGGCATTTCATGCTACTAAAAGTAGAATTTGTATTTTTGCCCATGTTTATCTATCCAACGCATATGGCTGGAATAGACCTGAGTTCCTTGAGGTCACCCATTTCAATTCCCTCTTACCTTCTCATCATCCCCACTGTCATTTTCTTTAGGCCACAGGCTCAATATTTCACCTTTGCTTGGGACACTGAAATGACACTAAATCTCTTTGATTCTACACCATTTAATTCTTCCTTCTCACATAATCACAGGCATGTTTCTAAGATTTACATAGAATCTTATCATCCTTTTGCTTAAAATACTTTCATGACTACCCATACTTTCAGGAAAATGACAAATGCCTCATTTTGGTATTTAAGTTTGTCCACGTCCTACCCTCTCTTGTCATACCCCACAGCAGGTGCATCTCCCAGCTTTGGTTACACTCCTCAGCCACAGCAGAACACTGCCTGCTGTCCCCTGGCTGGCCACCTCCCTTCTCTCACTTCTAGAATGCTATTATTGCTTTGACCTAGAAACGAGCCTTCTCTCCTTGACTGCTCCCTTCTCTTCCTTGAAGGGCCAGTTTATGTTTCTCTTTCCCCAGCAGTAGTTTATGTTCCTTTTACCTGCTGCCCGTATATCAGGGCTTTGTTATTCAGTTGGATTTTTTGTCAGGTCATATGTCCTTCTCAGTACATTATACATTTTTCTGGGGCAAGAGATGGCTTTCAACTCTACATCTCCAGGGCCTTGCACAGATTCTACTGTAAAGTCGTCACTGCATCCATGTTTAATGAAATTAGAAACTGAGGGAAATGCTGTACTTTTCTTTATCTTCACAACAGTTTTCCTAGTTGTGAAGTGCCTTAGAAAAGAGAGAATTTTCAGCAATCAAGTCTCATTGAGACTCAGTAGAACTCAAGGGTCAGTGAGAACTGGGTGTAATTGTAACTAGCAATTTTATATTACACTATAGCCAGATCAGTTGTCAACGACAATCTTTTTTGACATTTCTAAGCAGCAGGAAAAATTCTAAGTAAACTAAAACTTCCAATACTTCTACACATTGTGGAGACATGAACTCTTCTTTTTTCCCCCAGATCAGTGATTTTTCAGCTGGTGTGCTGCAGCACACTGCTGTACCTTGAGAGGACCTTCAGTGCGCCACGAAAATTTGTAAAGATTAAATTAGTTTTGAAAGAAGTTATAAGTATATAACTTGAAAGTATATTCTTTCTTTTACTTTTTTTTATTTTCTTCTATGCTTTTTGTGATCAACACAATTTAAGTGTGCTATGGAAGTTTAACTATAGGTTCAAGTGTGCCGTGAGATTAAAAAGGTTGAAAAACACTGCTCTAGATCCAAGAAGCTGGATGCCATGCCCAGTCCCTCAGGGTGCAGTGGGAATGTGTGAGGGTGACTGTCTTCTGGCCTACATCTAGACCAAAGACAAAGACACTCAGCCAAAAGATATATGTACATTTTTTTTTAAAACTTACAATCAGGGTAGAGTGTTTGGAGAGAAGAACAGAGGGAAGAAGTAAGGTGGGTTCTCCAGCCTCCCTCCCTCCCCCCAGACCCGACTTCCTCCTGGGTTTCATCCGTGACATTCAGACTTTACACAAAGATACCAAGAATCAGCCTGTGAAGTTATGGAGGTAGCTACTTCTACATCCTGTGTAAAGTCTGGCTCAACACATCACCCTTCATTTTAATTCTCCCTCCACAGTTGACTAAAGGAACAAAGACACATGAACAGAAGCAGATTAACTCAAGGCTTTTATATGCATTGTGTGGGAAAGATAAGGATCCACTGAGGAAAATGAGTTAGAGGACAGGGTGACCCTATTCATGGGGGGAGCCGTGGCAGACACATTGAGCCCTAAGTTCCTCTCACTACATGGGTTGCAAGTTTCATCAATTCCCGTTGGCCTGGAGTGGTGCCAATCAATATGGAAGTACTATCCCCAGTACCAGGCATCCTGGTGGTAAAACCACGCTAGATGTGTTGTCCGGTAAGGGGGAAAGCACCTGAGTTACTGGTTAGATAGGACAATCCGTAAAACCGATGGCATTAGGTTGGCACTGAGTAGAGGTCATTTCCCAAATGACCGATGTCTGGGCCTACTGCTTCCTATCACAGGGCTGAGCTCCTGGATTAAGACAATGCTTGGAAATTGCAGTTGGTCTACTGCCTGTCCAGGCAGGTCCATTCCATTGGCGATTTAAACTGTGGCAATGCTGACACCGGGTGGTGTGGTCCCAGGAAGCCCCATGTAAAAACAGCACTTTGTTCTAACTAGAGATAAGAAGAGACCAGATGGTGACAGCCCTGGAAGGAGAGGTGGTATCTATAGCATTGGTGTCAAAGGGAGGCATGGATGAGAGTATCGCAGAGACTTTTCTCTCCAGAGTGTAGTGACTGGAGGAGCCATAATGGGAAGCTTCATAGAGACAGGGGCCCTGGGAAAAGAGGCTCTCTGCTGCTGCCCATCAGGGGTCCCAAGTGTGGGCCACCAGGTGGTTTCTAAGCCACAGAAATAGTTAAAATTTTAACTGGGGCAACAGACCATAGGTGTAGATGGGCTGATGGGGACTCCTGCCTTTGCAGGGCACCTGTCCTCTGTAGTACAAAGGGATCTGTGAGTGTGGAGGAGAGCACACGTGAGAGGTTGAAGGGGAGCTGAAACTAACAGCCATAGAAGGGAGAGAGTTTTAATGACTTCAGAGTCTAAAGTTCACTGCCAGCTCCAGTGGGCAGATGTGCTTTGATAGTACACATAGCTGCTACAGAATTGGTAAGCATGTGGTGATAAAAGCAGGGTTCCTGGTAGAAGGGACTGGAAGCCAAGGGGGGAAGGAAAGAGTAAGAGGGGTAAGGAAGGAAGGAGCAGGAATGGAGAAGGATGAAAGGAGGGGAGAAGAAGAAAGTACTGGTGAGGAGAGGGAAAGGAAAGGAAGGAGGACAATGGTTGGAAAAGAAAGGGAGAGGAGAGATAGGGAAAAGAGGAGGAAGGATAGGGAAGGGAGGAGAAGGGTTCTGTAAAGAAAAGGGAATCCACATGCTTGGGTGTGGAGACTCAGTTCTGCATGAGGGTGGAGTCAACAAGAAGCTGAGATGAGTGAGCATGAGCTCCATTCTCCTTCGATGGAACCCCTGCAGTGGAATGGGCCCTAAAAGAAGGAAGCAGGTCTGCAGGAAGGGCCAGAGGTGAGCTAGGGTTTGTTAATGTTTCATCAATTCCTGAAGGAAAGTGGAGGGACAGGCAGGGCCAGAGGTACCGCAGTCAGGTAAGCCAAGTCAGGGGTATGAAGAGCAACTGGGACCTGAGAAGTATGTGAAGGGGTCAGGCACTGGGAGGAGTCTGCCATCTTAGCGACAGGTGGGGAGAAAGAAGGGGCAGGCTGGGTGACACTGCAGCTTCTCAGGGCCTGTCTGTCTTCTGGAGCCGCTGTTTTATCAAGCAAAATTTTACTCTTTTTTTGGCACTCAGTGCTCTCCTCCAAGGCACTTCCATCTTCCTCAGCAGCTACACAGAGGAGCTGAATTCATAAGTGGGAGCAGCACTTCTCTGTCCTACCATAGTGGCAGCAGCACTGGCAGTGGCAGCAGCAGTGGCAGGGACATCTTTCTTTTGCAAGACCCTTCCTTGGCAGTTCTGGGTGAAGAAGCCCTCCTCAGTCTAACATATGCTGCTCTCTGCCTGCATCTCCTTCCCTGACTTCAGAGCATCAGACCAGGCCTGGAAGGTTGGGCCAGTGGTCTCCATGTGGCAGTTCTCTGACTGACTTCTCCAGTAGCCAGAAGCAGCCTGGGGTGGGGCAGGGGGATATGGCTGCATCCTCGTCAGGCATCCCCGGAGACAGGCCTCCTCCAGCAGGGCTGTGTGAGCCTGTGATTGTATGGCCCTCAGAGAAGGTCATGGGGCATACCTGGGCCTTCTCACTCCAGTTGTTATCCAAGTGGTTGGAGTGGAGCTGTCTCTCTGAAGAAGGCCCAGGTCTGTACTCCCAGGATGTGAGGTTTCCCTACCTCTGGGGTGGGGTGAGGGGGCTGGGTATTTGATAATTCCCTGTTGGTAGGAGGGCCCCTGCTCCTATGCTCCTGCCCTTCCATTTCCAGGAGGTCCTCCTCCTCCTCTCCTCGTCCATGATGTTTATGGGTTCTTCCTGGGACCCCACCTCATTCTCCTTTTGGCAGGAAGAGAAAAGTGACTGGGTGGTGTCAGCTTGGTTGCCCAGACTTAGGTGGTGAACGCTGGAGAGCGACCTCGCATTGGAGAGGAGGGATGCTGTTGGACCGCAGGTGCCCTAGCAGCACAAAGTAGCCAGCAGGGACACAGGCTTCCCTGTTGATCCGGGCATCTACCCGGGATACCCTGGGAAGGATCCCAGAGGGGAGCGCACAGCTTGCCAGGTGGGATCCTGCCTCTCAGAGCCATGGAAGCTGATAAAGGCAGAGGATCTTGCTGGGGGTTGGACAGCCTGGGGACAGGGCTGGGGGTAGGGGGTGACCACCAGGCTGGCGCCGCAGCGGGCAGGAGACCCGGCTTGCACAGATGTCAGGTTGCGCGCGCTACGATACCTTAAAGCGGGGCGGAAACGGAAAAGACCTCTGCAGCCTGTCCACGTCTTCACACGCTGAGCACGCACTCGTCGGCGCGGCGTTTGTGACGTTTCGGCGGAGCCGGTGACAGAGAAAGGGCGCGCCGGATGAGCGTGGGAGCTCAGCAAGGGCGCGAAAAAAGGCACCACAGGGCAAAGGGCGACGTCCTGCTGCCGGTGGCGGGTGTGTGGCATGACGCGGGCACCGGGTGCCGAACGCCGACGACTGTGGGAGTCCTGTCGCCAGAGCCCTTCCTACGGGCACCAGCCCTGCAGCGTCCACCGGGACCTGGGCCAGGGCCAGGTGCGGGCCCCATGGCTGCGTGTGGCCCTCCCCGCGTCCCTCCGTCGGGGGGTCGGAGCTCGCTCCAGCCCCAACCTGGAGGCCACACAGTCCTGCCAGGCGTCTCTGGGGACCTCGATGCCTCCGCGCGCCGTCGCCTCCCGGGTCGGAGGAGAGAGCGCGGCCCGGCCACATGGCTGCTGCTCCTACGATGTTACCTAGCCTGCCTGGCAGGCAGCGTCTCTTCATTTCTTTTTACAAATTTGACAAAGCAACAGTTAAAACCTAGGCTGTGTGATTCCAGAGCTAGTACCCCCGGTCATGTTCATGTGATGTATCATCTTTTTTGTTTTTTTCTTCTCAAAAAATGTACAGCAGATCCCCCAACTGTCAATATAGCATTACCCCACATTTCTCTTCTAATGGAGTCTTGCATCCCAGGTTTTCTTTTTGGTCTGTTTTCAAGGATCCACATAGGTCAAGATTATATTATAGATTTATTTTGATCTACCCTGAAAGAAATTCACCCCTGGATTATTCCACAGCACTAACAAGCCAGTTTCTCTGGCCTTCCTGCCATTTGTCTACATGGCACATATATTTATTTACAAATTAGTAGTGGAGTAATGTTTAAAAACCATTAGGCATGATTAATATGTTACAAATTGGTCTTAGCCCTCAGCTCAGAAGATTCCTTTTATAGTGTGTCAGAGCAATTTTGAACATCTAGCCCCAACAAAGGGGGGTTGTTAGGACACAAAAGGTTTTCCTTACATTCAAATTCTGTTTGAGGAGAGGATGAATAGTATACAGCCTTCCTAACCTCTCCAAGAGCAGAAATTATTTACAGTTAAACCATGTGAATTGATTAAATCATTAAGGTATCCACCTCCTCATGTATTTATAATTTCTTTGTGTTAGGAACTTTCCAAGTCCATACTTTTAAACTGCACACCCCAAAATAAAAATAAAGTATACCCTAATATTGTTGATTATAGTCACTTTGTTGTGTTATCCAATATTGTTCACTCTATTTTGTACCTGTTAATCATCCCTAATTTATCCCACCTTTCTCACTGCCATCCAGAGCCTCTAGTAAACCATCATTTCCTCTGTCTCCGTGAGAGCATTTGTTTTAAATATTAGCTACCATATATGTGTGTAAACATGCAAGATTTGTCTTTCTTTCCTTGGTTCCATTTAACATAATATTCTCCAGTTACATCTGTATCTTTGCAAACAGCAGTATTTCATTCTTTCTGTGGTTAAATAATACTCCATTGTGTATATGTACCACAATGTCTTTATCCAATCATTCATTGATGAACACTTAAGCTTGATTCCCATTAATGGCTATTATGAATAGTGCTGCAACAAGCATGAGAATGAGAATATCTTCTTGACATGCTGATTTCCTCTCCTTTAGATAATCCCAGCAGTGGGATTATTGGGTCATACCAAAGTTCTATTTTCAGTTTTTGGAGGAGCTTCCATACTGTTCTCCATAGTGTTTGCACTAATACACATCCCCACTGTCACTATATGGTGGTTTCCTCTCCTTCACATCCTCATTGGCATTCATGATTATCTGTCTTTTTGCTGAAAACCATGTTAACTGGGGTAAAATGATATCTCACTGTGGTTTAGATGTGGATCTCTCTGCGGATTAGCGATGCTGAGCATTTCCTTTTTATATACCTCTTGGCCATTCATGTCCTCTTTTTGAGAAATGCTTATTCAAGTTTTTTCTCCATTTTTAATTAGATCATTTGTCCATTACCTGATGAATAGCTTGTAAATATTTTCTCTCATTCCACAGGTTATCTCTTTGCTCTGTTGCTTGTTTCCATTGCTAGGAAGAAGCTTTGTGGCTTGTAGTCCCATTTGTCTATGTTTGTTCTTACAGTCTATGCTTTCAGAGTCTTACCCACAAAAGATTTGCCTGTGTGTCCCGAAGCATTTCTCCTATGTTTTCTCCCAGTACTTTTACATTTTTGTTTCTGACATTTAGGTCTTTAATACATTTCGAGTTAACTTTTACATAGGATGAGAGGTGGGGTCTACTTTCATTTTTTTGCATATGGATACCAATTTTCCAAGAAGCACTGAATGAAGAGTGTCCTTTCCCCAAGGTATATTCTTGGCACCTTTGTCATCCATCACTTTACTTTAAATAAGTGAATTTATTTCTCAGTTTTCTATTGCTTTCCATTGTGTCTGTTTTTATGCCAATACTATGCTGTTTTGGTTACTCTTATTATCTAGTATATTTTGAGTTCAGATAGTGTGATGCCTCCAGATTTGCTCTAAATTGCTTTCACTATTTAGGGTCTTTTGTGGTTTTGTTTAAATTTCAGATTTTTTTTCTATTTGATAAAGAATTTCCTTGGGGATTTGATAGAGATTGTATTGCCTCTATATTTCTTTTGATAGTATGGTTATTTTAACAGTATTATTTCCCCTAATCAATGCTGATAATGCCTTTCCATTTTTCTGTGTATTCTCTTCCATATCTCTCATTAGTGTTTTCTAGTTTTCATTGTAGAAATATTTAATTTTCTTGGTTAAATTTATTTCTAGATAGTTTTGTAGTTATTGTAAATGAATTGCTTTATTGATTTCTTTTTCAGGGAGTTGATTATTGGTATACAGACATGCCACTGATTTTTTGCATGTTAATTTTACATTTTCTGCTTTACTGAATGAGTTTCTCAGTTCTAAGAAGTGTTTTGTTTTGTTTTGGTAGAATCTCTAGGATTTCTATTTATAACATCATGTTTTATACAAAGAGGGACCATTTGACTTCCTCTTTTACAATTTGGGTGCCCTTTCTTTCCTTCTTTTGTCAAATAAATTAGGCTAGGGCTTCCAGTCCTAAGTCAAATAAATGTGGTAAGAGTGGCCATCTTGTTTTGTTCCACTTCTTACAGAAAAGGCTTTCAGCTTTTCCCCATTCAGTCTGATGTTAGCTGTGGGCTTACCATATATGGACTTTATTTCACAAACATACTATTGAATCTTTGAAATGTCACAAGAATTACATTAACGTGTGTAATAAAGAAATATCCTTCATAAGAAGCCCAATGAAAGCAATACATTTAGGAAGTGTCAAAATCACTGCACATACCTACATTTAAATCCTAATATCCATTCTACACACGATAACTGTTTGATCAGGATTCCTGGAGTGTAACAAACATATTAATATTTCTTTTCTTTTCTTTTCTTTTGAGACAGAGTCTCACTATGTCACCCTGGGTAGAGTGCCGTGGCATCACATCAGCTCACAACAACCTCAAACTCTTGGGCTTAGTGATTCTCTTGCCTCAGCCGCCCAAGTAGCTGGGACTACAGGCACCCACCACAGCGCCTAGCTATTATTTTTGCTGCAGTTGTCATTGTTGGTTAGCTGGCCCAGGTGCAAGTGACTGGCACCATAAGCACTGTGCTATGAGTGCTGAGCCAGTGTTAATATTTCTTTAGAACTCCACAAGTGTTTCCAATGGGCATCCAACCTTATGGACTATGCTTTTGAGTTTTCCTGGATTTTTATTATGTTTTTTTTCACCGTGGCTATGCAGGTATTTATTAGGTTTTAGCGATTTAAATAATACATGACAGTATAAGGAAGAATAGAAATACAATATTTAAAATTAAAAAATAAATGGAAAACCATGTCTATGTGTACATGTGCACACACAGTATTATAGATATACAAGTCACTAAGAAAATATTTAAAAACTCCATGTGTTCATGTCATTACTCTTGCTCGTCACATGAATCAGTGATAAGTCCAGGCTAATGTATACTTTAGCAATGGAGTCTGAGATACATTAACTGCTGGTGGCGAAACAATTATTCTCTCAGAAGCTTTTGTTTTGTCATCAGTCTATAAATTTTGCATAAGTGAAACAGCATTTACTATGGTGGTATCTGCAATGCAGAATTTGTGGCTCACATTCTCGGCAATTAGGATATATCAGGTATATCAAGGGATCAATTTGGCTATTTTCAGAATAGATAAATTTAAACAAAGGAGTTATAGTATGAAATGCTCTCACTTTATGATTTAAGATGGTCTCTAGGGAAATCATTGCTCCTATAGCAGTATTTCTTAACTTTGACACTCATAGCAGGCAAACTGCATCAGTAAATAAAACAAAAATTAATTTGTCTAAATGTATAATTCTTCAGAATAGATATATTTATATATACTTTAGGGAGAAATCACCAATCAAGTCATGAAAACAAGCTAAAAACACTAATACAATAAAATTATCAAAAATTGGTACATAATAAAAAGCCATATTGATAGGCCTGGGGGCAGTGGCTAGTGCCTGTAATCCCAGCACTCTGGGAGGTCAAGGTGGGTGGATTGCCTGAGTCATAGCAAGACCACTTCTCTAAAAATAGCCGGTCATTGTGGCATGCACTTGTAGTCTCAGCTATTTGAGAGGCTGAGGCAAGAGAATTTCTTGAGCCCATGAGTTTGAGGTGACTGTCAGCTGTGATGCCACAGCACTCTACTGAGGATGACAAATGAGACTATCTCTCGAAAAAAGAAAAAAAAAAAGGAGTATTTATAAATTCATCCTAAAGCAAAGACTTATTTGGTGACTACAATATCAGGCATGAAAGGATATTTTCATCTCAAAGAAGATTGTTTACTCTTCATTTGTCTTTCTACCATCGCTAAGTGTCCAATCCAATTGTTAATGTAATAATGCAAAACCAAAAAATACATGTTAACAGTATATGTATGTTCTAGACTTTGCTATCATACCTTAGCAAAATGTTTTGGTCATATTTATTTATAATGAATTTTCATTACAGATTTCTTTATTTAACAAATCATTCAACAAATACATGTCAGCCATTTATCTACTATGTTACAAGTACTTGTCTAGGCATGTAAAAATAACACCTTAATAGAAACATTTCTGCCTTAACAAATAGTATTTCCAAATACTATTTAAACCTACTTAAAAATCAAATCATAGTTTGAATCACTTTACTTTGAACGTTTTCTACAGACTCACACCTGTAATCCGTTCTAGCACTCTGGGAGGCCAAAGTGGTTAAATTGTTAGAGCTCAGGTGTTTGAGACCAGCCTGACCAAGAGTGAGACCCCACTTCTACTGAAAATATAAAAACTAGCCGGGTGTCGTGGCAAGCACCTGCCGTTGCACCTCCTGGGGAGGCTGAGGCAGGAGAATCACTTGTGCCCAAGAGTTTAAGGTTGCTGTGAGCTATGATGATGCCATGACACTCAACCCCAGGGCAATGCAGTGAGACTGTCTAAAAAAAAAAAAAAAGAAGAAGAAGAAGAAGTAGAAAGAAAGAAGGGGAGGAGGGAGGGAGGGAGGGAAAAAGGGAAAAAGGAAAAGGAAGGAAAGGAGGAAGGAAGAGAGAGAGAGAAAGACTTTTCTACTTTACAAAAAAATGATTGCCTAATCATATAGTTAACCACTGTCCAGAGGATGCTAGACATCTGAAGTACCTACTACTCCTATTTGTAGTTCAGTGACAGAGGAACAATTTGCAGTAACATCAATCAGTGTAGACAAAATATAACTTAGTTCTGGGGTCAGTTTAAAGTTCTAGATTATACTAAATTCTGGGGTCCATTGGTTTTCAGTAGACTGTTATATCGCATAAAAAGAATGAAGCTACAGGTTATTTGCATTAATTTCTATGGCAAATTCCATTTTAAGGAAATGATATTTTATTGTAAAATGCTTTACTAATAAAATGCTTCACTAACCAGTTCAATGAAAATATTTCAAATTGTATATAAAACCAGCACATTGTACCCTATCATTGCATTAATGTACACAGCTATGATTTAATAAAAATAATTAAATAAATAAATAAAAATAAAAAGCTTTGCAGACACAAACACATTTACACACCATTCAAAAATGAAAATATGGATAAAATGAGTAATAGGAAAACTAAGCAAATCAAACTTCACCTATTGACTCTAAGTTTATTCTGAAAACCTATTCATTTCCAATATGTCATATAAAGGGAATCATATAGTATAAAGCCACACTTTTGTGTATATCAACAACTCCCTATTGTTTTAGGACTGAGTATCCTAAAAAGTGTGGTTATGCCACAGTTTGTTTGTTCATTCATGCTATTTGATGATGTCTTAACTGCGTCCAATTTTTCGTGATTAAAAATAAAGCTGTTGAAACATTTATGTATAAGTTTTTGTGTGAACTTAATTTTTTTTTCTCTTGAGTATACCTAGTAGTGTGACTACTGAGTCACATAGTAGGCTTAATTTTATAAGAAACTGCCAAACTTTCCAAAGTGACTAGGCCATTTGCTTTCTTTTTTTTTTTTTTGAGGCAGAGCCTCAAGCTGTCACCCTGGAGAGAGTGCTATGGCATCATAGCTCACAGCAACCTCCAATTCCCGGGCTCAAGCGAGTCTCTTGCCTCCGCCTCCCAAGTAGCTGGAACTACATGCGCCCGCCACAACACCTGGCCATTTTTTGGTTGCAGCCGTCATTGTTGTTTGCCGGGTCAGGGCTGTATTCGAACCCGCCAGCTCAGGTGTATGTGGCTGGCGCCCTAGTCTGTTGAGCCACAGGCACCAAGGCAGCTATTTGCTTTCTTATCAGCGATGTCTGAGTGCTCCACTGCTTCAGGTTTCTCCAAGCAATAATTGCTGTCAGTTTTTTTTAAGCTATATTACAATAAGTGTGTTGTCATATCTTGGTTTTTTGTTTGTTTGATTTGTTGGTTGGTTTTTCTTTTTTTTAAGACAGAGTCTCCCTCTGTGGTCCTCTGTAGGGGGATCATAGCTCATTGCAACCTCAAACTCCTAGACTTAAACAATTCTCTTGCCTCAGCCTCCTGAGTAAGTGGAACTATAGGCACCTGCCACAACACCCAGTTATTTTTAGAGATGTGGTTTCACTCTTGCTCAGGCTGGTCTCAAACCCATGGGCTTAGGCAATCCACTGGCGTTGGCCCCCCAGAGTGCTAGATTACAGGCATGAGCCATCACATCTGGCCCATATCTTGTGTTTTTAATTTGAATTTCCCTAATAATTAATGAGGCTGTTCATTTTTCCATGTGATTGTTTGCCATCCATATACCTTCTGTGAGAAATGCCTGATTATCATTTGCTCATTTGTTTTAACTCAGTGATTTTCCTCCTTATTACAAGTATCACTGAGTCGTCTCAATTTGTCTGTTCCTTTTTTTTTTGAGAAAGGGTCTTACTCTGTTGCCTCAGGGTAGAGTGCTAAAACATCATAGGTTATAGCAATCCTCTTGCCTCAGCCTCCCCAGTAGCTGGGACTACAGGTGTTTCCCACCACACCTGAGGTCTCTCTAATAGAAACAGGGTCTTGCTCTTGTTCAGGCTGGTCTTGAACTCCTGACCTCAAGCGATCCACCAGCATTAGCTTCCCAGAGTGCTAGGATTACAGGTGTGAGCACTGTACCCCGTTGTCTCAGTTATTAATATATTCAGGGTACAAATAATTTATCAATTATTGATTTGTAAGTAGTTCTTCCAGTGTATGGTTTGTCTTGTAATTTTCTTAATGATGTCTTCTGTAGAGAAAAACTTTAGCTTGGTAAAGTTAAATTTATTAACATTTTCTTTTATACATCATGACTTTGGCATCATATCTAAGAATTATTTTTCCTGTCCAGCTCACAAATATTTTCTCCTATTTCTTCAAGAAGTTTTATAGTTTGTTTTACATTCATGCCTCAAATCCATGTTGATTTAATTTTTGTATAAGATACAATATATAGACCAATGTTCACTTTTTTACATATAGATGTTCTATTGCTTTCTACACCATCTATTGAAAAGACTTTCTTTATTGAATTTTCTGCACTTTTTTAGGAAATTGACAATATCGATGTAGATCTCATTGTGGACTTTTCCTCTCCAGTATCTATTCACACACAAAATTGGTTTCTACATAAAAATACCAGTTTATAAAACAACTCCTCAGACTAATAGGTAATTTTAATAAGGTTGCAGGCTACAAAGTCAATGTAAAAAAAAAAAATCACTTTTATACCTTGTTCTTAAACTTAGGAGAAAAGTATTACATCTTTCACCAAAAAAAGAAAAAAAAACTAATTATTTTCAATTCAGGTATCTTATCTCAGACAAAAAGTATTATCTTTCTATTTGAGAAGTTTATCATGAATGGATTTTGGACTTTGTTTAATGCTTTTTCTGCATCTATTGAGATAATCATCTGAATCTTCTTTATACTATTGTTATGGTGGATCACATTGTTTGATTTCAAATGTTAAACCAATTGGGATTTTTTTGATAAACCAACTTTCTCATGATATAATATCATTTTAATATACTACTAGATTTATCTTTCTAAAATTTTATTGAAGAATCCTTTATCTGTATTAATGGGACGTGTTGATTGGGTTGATTGGTAGTTTCTTTCCTTGGAGTTGTTTGTGTCTGGTTTGGTATTAGATGAGTTGGGAATCATTTTTTGAAAATAATAAAACATTTAACATACTAATCTACTCAATATGGAATAGTAGACCCTGAGAAGTTTCTATGCAATCAGCAGTGCTGTGTTATTGACATTGCTCATTACAGGCAATGTATCTTAGAACAATGTAAAACAGGACAAACAGAATAACTAAAAACAAAGTAGCCCACTTCCAACTCTCTTTGGAAATACTTTCTTTTTGTTCTTCCTAAATAAAATGCCTGTGTCACCCTGGGAATAAAAAACAAATAAAATATAAAAACAAAGTGGGACCAAGGAACAGCTCCATCACCAATACCACATGGTGTCAAGAGTTAAAGAGAAGGATCTAATTTGTTTAATAAGTAAAATAGTTTCTCACTCATTTTCCTTGACTTGTTTATATGAATTTTTATTGTCGAATCTTCCCTTTTGTCTAAAACTCTTTATTTCTTTGTATTCAGAAGCATCCTGAATTTTGTTTGTGTGTGGTTTGGTATTAGATGAGTTGGGAATCATTTTTTGAAAATAATAAAACATTTAACATACTAATCTACTCAATATGGAATAGTAGACCCTGAGAAGTTTCTATGTTATTGCCTTCTGCTTTCCCTCCAGTTCCCTGACATTTTCTTTTCAGTATGTTTTGCTGTCTCTTCTTTTCTCAGAACAACAAAAAAGCTTGAGTTCATAACCATTTTTCCTCTCTGTGCATATCCACTTGGTTATATGCATCCATTCTCATGTATTTCCTGCTCCTAGATGTCAATAAGTTCTAGAATTATATGCAGATAGGACTGAAATATTACCTCCACCTCTCAAATTCAGTCATAGGTTAGAACTTTAACTGCCATTGTGACTGTATCTAGAAATAGGGGCTTTAGGAGATAATATGGTTAGCTGAGGTCCTAAGAATGAATTCTAATCCAATAGGACTGTGAAATTATAAGCAGAGGATGAGAGAAAGGTTTCTGGTGCTCTCTCCTCTGCGTATGGACACAAAATATGTCCCTCTGCAAGCCAGGAGAAGAATCATCACCAGAACCTGTCCATGTTGGCACCCTGATCATATAGATTTCCAGTATCCATCCAGAACTGTGAAAAAATAAATTTCTGTTGTTTAAGTCACTCAGTCTGTGATATTTTATTACAGCAGTGCCAGGTGACTAAAATCCTAGGTAACAACCTGTCTTCTCTACCTGGATGTCCAATAAGTAACTCAACCCAAGTACGTCCAGATCAATACTCATTACCTTTCTACTCCACCTGCCCCTCCCCTTCATGTCATAACAGCAAGCCTGAAGACTGAGAGCTTCTGCTTACCCTTCTTCTTCTGACCAGTTGTTAAAAACCATAAACTATCTTCTCACTAAGCCCATAACTTATTTTCTCTTCCCTACTAGTCAAAAATTGGACCTTATGTCCTGTGTAGACTATTTCAGTAGATTTCTTACTTCAAGTCGTATCCCCACTTCAAAATCTATACCTGAGCAATCCATCCTCTGCTGTAATATAATCAATTTAAAATGAAAATCTACTAAGATCTATGCCCCACCGCACACTGAAACACTTGAAACTTTAAGTAATACCCTTTGCTTATATAACAGCAAATAACGCCTCTACTCCCCTTTTCACTCCTCCTACCCCATGATCTGAGTTCTGCCTACCTTTCTAATTTATCTCTTCCTCCTCTCTAGTCATTTATTCACATGTTGAAACTCAGTTCAAGAACCTATTTCCCCGGACAGTAATGGCTTTATCTGGTTCCCTCAAAGAAGTAAGTGACATAAAAGCACTGATAGTATTGCTTACTGGTCGCTTTCACTTTAAGTTCACATCTTACTAGTTTGTTGCATTGAAGTGTTTGGTTCCTAGAGGGCACTTAGTAAAGATTTGTTGAATAAATAAAGGAAGAAAATGTCATAGCTCCAATGAGGCTACAATTAATACTCTATAAATTAAAAACCAGAATGATCATAAATAATAATGATGAATAAGGAAATGGTTAATTAAATAGTGCTACATAGAATAAAAACCATGTCTCTAAGAACTCATTTTAACTAAAAATTGTGAAATGTAAAACTATGTATACTGTCGATAAGTGTCCAGTAAGATTTAATGTATGTATGTGTGTGTGTAAGGGCAAGTGTGTTGAGATACACAGAGAACTATAAGGAAATACACCAAAACACTAACAGAAGTTGCTTCCAGATGGTGGGATTAGAGATAAATTTTATTTTATTTTTGTCAAGCATATGTGCATTTTCAAATATGATAATAAAATATTTTTCCTATAACAAAACAAAATATTAAATGGCTTTAAATGTTACAAAATCTGAAGAAGCCTCTCGATTTTTAAATGATGAGAGCAGTAGAGCTTTGATTTAACTTGTGTCCGGCTAAGGTTCTTAGGGTTTTAAGTGCTATGCAAAATAAGTGAAGGAGCAATACAAGTGGAACTCAAGGAAAGCAAGAGCACAGAGTTAAGTCAGGATTCTAGAAACTGGAATTACGGAATAAAAAGATATCGTAATTTGTGTCTCATTATTTCTCTAAGGACACCTAATCTCTTGATTCTGGGCTTCTTCATAAATCTGTTTCCTACAAACAACCTCTCTCTCATCTCCCTCTCTCCCTCTTCCCTCTCCTCCCATCTCCTTCTCCCCTCCTTCTCCCCTCCTCTCGCCTTTTCTCTTTCAACTGTCTGCTTTTCTCTCCTCCTGTCCTCTCTCACCTTTCCTCATCCTCTCTCTCTCATCCCCTCTCCTCCTTCATTCTCTTCCTTTCTCTCAGCCTCTTTCATTCTCTCTGATATGATTCTCTCTGCTTTCCAGTACACATAGGCTGAAAAGGCTGAACCTTTTCATCTTGATCTTACATTAACTTAGTTCAAGTGACATAGAGAATAATACTTAGGAACTCCAGTTCAAACTTCTGAGAAAATCTGACTGGCCCAGCTGGGATAAGGTGTGCACAGTCGACTGTGTCTAGGTGTTTGGAGAAGGGGCTACAAGAATTACATTGCACAGAAAGGATTCCTTCTCCTGTGATTGAGAGTGGCAGTTTAGAGGAAGGAATAAACTCTATAAATTAATAAGAACTCTAATAATAGCAAAATAAATGAAAATATAATAGATTAGCTTACTCATATATTTACTGAGTCTATAAAACAACAGTTGACAATGTACCATGTGAGATTCATGAGAAGATAGTTCTCAAGTTGCTATTGGCTTTGAATATCTAAATATAAAAAATAGATGCAACTAACAATATTGTTAATGTAACCAACTATATATTTTGGTGTAAGGCAGTATCTCCCTTCTGTTTAACTACACAAGGTGTCATATTTTCCAAAATTTATTCAAAATTTCATTAAATTAATATGGGAAGATATATAATAAATAGCACCACACATAACATCAGAACACCGGAGTCTGACTAAAATTGTCTCATTTGTTACATATATGACAATATTCAAAGTGCTTAATTTCTCTAAGTATCAGTTGCTAAAAGGGGAGAGTGAAATCTGGCATTCATCCTTCATTCCACGCCAATGTAGATTAACATGGATTAAAGGTCAACAAATTTAATAAAAAGCAAGCTTACAGAGGCATAAAAGTCAGCAATGGAAAATAACAAGTGTCAACAAACAATTCTATTTCCACCTGTACTAAAAATATAAATAGAACTTAAAGACATCTCATAAGTAAAAATCATTTCAGATACATTCTGAAGATAATGTATTGTCCTAAATTTTGCAAATGAAGATAAAGTCTATGCACACATCAACTTGCAATGGCAAGGTGTAAGTACGGTGTTTCAAAAATAATGAAAATGATTACTTAGAGAGAAAAAGTCAATACTATATTTTAGAAAAAGGCTGGTTTGCATATATTTGGCAGAAAAATATTAATATTTATTTAATCAACAATAAATGTAAAATTAATTTTTGGGTGTGTTTAGAGGCAGTAAAAATGAGCCATTCCCAAATTCCTAGGAAAATGTGTCTGTGTAACAAACTTTAAGTAAGAACTAAAGGAGTATCTTATTGAGTAATTTCTAAGACAATCTTCTTCAATTTACACTTTAATGTCATAGTAGTCAACTATTTAAGAAAAGAATGGCTTTTGATAGTTTCTTTTTAAATTAATGAGTCTATTATGATTCCAAATGTAGTACTACTTATTGAGAAAATTGAGTATACATCGATATGATTTCACTTTATAATTAATGTATAATTAAAAATGACAATTATAATATTCCATGTCATTTATAGTTTTGAAATACCTTAATGAAAAACACATTAATCAGCCCAAGCAAAAATGAACAGTTACCATTCTACAGATGACACATGAGGTCTGTGTATTCCTGGTCCAGTGCTCTTTCTGGGATACCACGCTGCGTATTGCTGTACTGCTCGTTATAGTTCCCAGTATCGTGGGTACCTTGATAACCTTCTTCTACTTATGTGATAATCCTGCCAGAGGAAACAGACTCCTTTTGCTCATATATTATGCCTTCTGCATGTCTATTCTTGTACTTTCCTACCCATCCTCTTAGGAAATTCAATTTAATCCCACATTGTTCATTTCCCCAGCACATTGAGAAAACAAACCAAAAAAACCACCTTCTCCTTGAGTGATAACTCAATCTTTTCAATAATGATAATTTACATTGCACCTTATAGCAATCATTTATTGATTTATCTCATTTAAAAATAGTTATTATTGTTTGGCTTTCTGGTTGCTTCATATAGGTCTTCAAATCAACTGGTTTGCTCGAGTTGATGGTTTATGGGTCTAGCACAGTGGAAATATGTCCAGTCCCTCCTGAGAAGTGTAACATGAAGACTTAAGTTTCAAAAACAGGGTTTAAAAATCACCTCCAGGTATATAAAGGAAAAATCCAATATTCTAATCCTATGCTCAAAAAAGTCACTGAACCTGTTTTGTTCACTTTGACACAGCTTCCAATTTTAAAAAAATAGGTCTATTGAGAAAAAGGGAGAGAGCCATCTAAAGGTATTTAAAATCTATTAAGTTAAATTTATAGTTATGTTATTAAATTGCTACCATTATCAATCAAAGTCACATGTTTCTAAATTAATCCATTCTCCTCTGTCATGTATTTTTCCAAAGTGGGATATATATAATTTTGCATCATTAATATAATGAATCAAGTCAAAAAATAACGTAATTTGCTACCATCTGGACTGGTAACTGCTTAACACAAGTACATACCAATTAATTTCATTTTGGCTGGCACCTCTGAAGTTGTGCCTAAAATTTTCACAACAGCATTCAAATGGTTATGGTTACTTATTCCTAGTTATGTAAAATACTTGGAGAAATTTGGAGATTTGAAAACTTAAATAATGTAGAGATTGTTTCAGGTGGAGAATTTAAAATCATGGCAATAAAAAGATTAATATGGGGAAGGTAGAAGTTGATTTCAATTAGGAACATTTGAAATATGTGAAAGTAAAATTGTGTGTGTAGTCATTATTATATGTTTTAAATTTAATATTTTATTCATTACTTCCAAGACTTAGGATAACTAGTATAAGAGAAAACAATATAATTAACAATATATATTTTCAAGTACAAACTAAAATAGTTTCAAAATTCAGAATGGAAAGGTGAAAGTTGTCCACTGACATCTGTGAATTCTTATAGAGAAATGTTGGGAAACCACAGAGACATTTCTAAGGAAATGAGGACTCAGCAACGTCACACAATAATGGTGTTCTAGACAGATCTTACTGATACAGTGACAGAATCCCACCTTTAGATTGAAAATACCTATGTCAGTAATGAGATTTTCTATAATTTATCAATGATGCCATGCCAAGGGCATTATCCAGTACCAGGAAGTAATTAATTTAATTTTTATTATTAACTTTTTAACGTAACTTGTTCATTTTTTCCTAATACATTTTAGAAACAAATCCACTAAATTTGATTTCTTCTGATGACAATAAATCATATTTTATGTTATGATGTAAAATTTAAAGTAACATAATAATTGAAGCACTTCAAATTATAGTATTGGAAATCAAGTACTGTACCTTATATTTCTTTTTATTTTTACTTCTTGTGCCTATGTGTTTGAATTCTTGTTTTATTAAATATTTCTTTATCTATAAAAATTAGATAAATATTTTTGTAGATACTATACACATTTATATATATATATATATATATCATTACAAAAGTTCTGAGATACATAAAAATCTAAAAACATAAAATCTACATGGATGGAAAAAAAATGAAGCCCTCTTAGCAATACTGATAAGTACAGCTCTAACTCAAAACTTTCACAGTGACCCATGTATATAAATAAAGGGAAAGTATGTATTTTCTCTATTGGTATATTTTGGCTCAAGTGTGCAAAAGGAATTATCAAAACTATAAAGGGTTGCAAAATAAAAAACAAAACCAGCAGAAAATCAACCCCCAACAGGGAGAAATAATTAACATGAGTGGTGAAATATTAGCAACATTATATAGAATAATGTTACAAGGTAATGGATTGCCCAAACACTAAAGGAGAACTGAGTGGATAGACTGGATCTTGTCTCTTAAGAGAGAAAAATTTTGGGTTATCCTACCAACCAAGGATGGACATCATGACAACAAAATTTGGTGAGCATAGATGCAGCTGAGAGACACTACAGAAGGAGTAGGGATAGAAGAGGAATGAGAGAACACAGGGACTCTTCCTTTGAATTGAACATAAGATGGATTTCCTACTGTGTCTTCAATTCTAGACTAGGCTGTTTTTGGTAACAGACTTACTCAAGACTATACATGGAAATATCAGGGCCCAGTGTGCATTTTTCCTGGGTCAAGATTTATATCAAGGTGCAAAAGAGTAAAAAGTAAACAATGCTTCCTCTACAAAAAAATAAAAATAAAAAGTATAGAAATCTATAAAGAAAATTTTAGCATTCCTTTCTCCATCTCTCATCTACCACCTCTCGATCCTACACCTAATGTCACTTTAATTTCAATTGTTTAAAGAGTTTGGTGAATATCCTTCCAGGCCTTATCCTAAGTATATAAAATCTTTTTGAGGAATAAATAATACACATACAGAGTCAATTTGAACAAATTCAATTCAGAATACAAGATTAGCACAACTTGAGACTACCATGTTTAGAAATGAAAGGATTTCATTTATTATGAAGATTACCTAATCAACATTCAATTTCCCATTTAGAAGTCTATATCTTCTTTGGGTCAAGAGTCAAGTACCACTTAGCTATGCCCTCAGCTCAGGGTCTCACAAAGTTGAAATCAAAGTAAATCCAGACCATGCTCCTTTTTGGAGTTTAGAATTCTCTTTCATACTTGTGAGATTTTGACAAACTCAACTCTTTGCATTTGCAGAATTGAGATCCCTGTTTTCTTCTTGGTTATTAGCTCAGAACTGCTCACAAAGCCTAGAGGCCACTCACAGTAGTTTGCTGCAGGGCCCTCTCATGACATAGCATTCTACTATGTCAAGGCTAATAGAAGAGTTTCTGTCACAAAAAAGATCCAAGTCTCTTTTAGGAGATTACCTGATTAGGACAATCTCACCCAGGATAAGGGCCTTAGTTATTAACTCAAGGAGCTTAGGACCTTGTCACCTTGGAACATGTGTGGAATCCCTTCACCTTGACCATATAATTTTACATAATCACATTCATAGATCCTCTCATATTAAAAAGGAGTAAATGAACCGTGCGTCATTATGGGACATCTAAGAAGATGAGAAACTTTCTATTACAAACTCTGCATTCAAGATGTAGCCCTTTAGTTGTATCAACTGATAGCATGAGTGTTTACCACAGCTCTGAACTCTAGAGTCCTGGCAGACCTCAGAAGCTGGGCTTTCCTTAAAACTCAGTACACAGACAAATTAGAATACTCCAATACTGTAATTGTGGTGTATAAATCATTTACATCTTTAGAAAAAATAATAAAAGACCCCCAAAAGAAAATAATAATAAAATAAATGTTTAAGAGAAAGATGATATTAAAAGCTGTACATCGAAACTTCAAAAAGTGAAATAGTGGTGGTGATGCTGATAAAGGTGAGCATGTATTTTCATTTTCTTTGCAATTGAAGTTAAATTATTATTAATTTAAAATAATCTGTTATAAATATAAGATGATTTTTGTAAGTCTTATTAAACCACAATGTTAAAGCTTATAACAGAACTAAAAATAAATAGCATAGAATTAAAACATTCTACTGAAGAAATCACTTAACCTCAAATAAAGACAGCAAGAGGAAGAAAAGAGAAAGAGAGGCATCTAGGAGACAAGTAACAAAATGGAAGTAGCAGATTATAATCTATTAATAATAACCTTGAGTGTAAATGAACAAAATTACCCAATTAAAAGACACATAGTAACTGAACAATTTTTTAGAAAACATCCAACTATATGTTATATTCAAGAAATTCACTTCACTTAAACGTGTAAAAACATACATGGATGGAAAGTAAAAAGATGAAAATAAGATATTCCCTGCAAATGAAAATTAAAAGAAAAAACAGAAATAGCTAATTATATCAAATAACAGCAGATTATAGATGCTAGGTTAAGAATGTTAAAAAATGATAAAGGAATCTATTTATAATCTTAATGAATGGGTAAATATAAGAAAGAGATTTAAGAATTGTAAATATATGTGCATCCGACATCAGAGTACCCAAATATATAAAACAAATATTAATAGACCTAAAAAGAGATTGACTAAAATACAATAGTAGGGGATGTCAACAACTTACTTTTAACACTATATAGATGACCTAGACAAGTGGTTCTCAACCTTCCTAATGCTGCAATGTACTTTTATTGTTAAAAAAGGGGTCATGATCCACACGTTGAGAACCACTGATCTAGACAGAAATTCAAAAAGAAACATTGGAGTTAAACTGTACTTCAAACCAAATAGACCTAACAGACATTTCAGAACATTCCATCAGATACAGAATACGCATTCTTCTCAACATACTATGAAGAGAAACACCTACTATGCAGAAGTTAGTTTCTTTGATGAATCTCAAAAGTATAGGCAATAAAAGAAAAACGAGACAAATGTAACCACATCAAACTAAGATGCTTATGCACAGCAAAGGGAACAATCAATATAGTGAAGAACTGCCTCCAGAATGGGAGCAAATATTTGCATTTATGCATCTGGAATGAAGTTAATATCCTGAATATATATATTAACAGCTCAACTCAATAGCAAAAGAAAGAAAATTGATCAAAAATAGGCAAAGACTTGAATAGATACTTTTCAATAGGAGACATATAAATAGCCAGTAGTTATAGGATAAAAATGCTGAACATCAGTAATCATCAGGGTAAGGCAAATCAAAATCACAGAAGGATGTCACTTCAGCCCATTTGAAATGGTTGTCATCAAAAAGAAGAAAATCCACAAATCTTGGCAAGGATGCAGAGGAAAGGAAAGTCTTATACTCACTCTGTTGGTGGGAATATATATAAGTACAACCACTTTTGAAAACAGAAACAGATCCTTAAAAATTTAAATATAGAACTACCATCTGATTCAGTAATTCCACTACTGGGCATAATTCCAAAGGACTTCAAATCAGTATGTTGAAGTGATTTCTATACTGACAAATTAGTGCAGCACTATTCACAAAAGCTAAGAGATAGAGTGATTCTAAATGTCCATCAACAGATGAATTGTTAAATAAATGTGGTACATAAGGTGGAATTCTATTCATCTATTAAAAATGAAAGGAAAACTCTGTCATTTGGGCAACATAGCTGAACCTAGAGAATATAATGTTAATTGAAATGTGTCATGTGTAAACATAGAAACATTACATAATATCACTCATAGATGAAATCTTTAGAAAAAATTTTTAGAAAAAATTAAAGACTAGAATAGTGGTTACTAGAACGTGGAGCGGGGATGGAGAAGAGGAGGATGGGGGAAAGTTTGGTTCACGGGTACAGTGTTACAGTTAGATAGAATAACTTCTGATGTTCTATTCCGTAATAGGATGACTAAAGCAAAGGGCAATGTATTTTGTATGTCAAGATGGCTAAAATTAAGGACCTTGAAAGTTATCATCACAGAGAATGATAAAGTTTTAAGGTTATGAACAAGTTAACAACCCCAATTTGATCATGATTCAATATATACATCTACTGACATATTACAGTGTACCCCATAAACAGGTCATATGAATTATAAACACAGTTTTTAAAAATAAAGAGAAAGTGTCAGTTCTGAAATAAAATATTTCTAAGTTGCTTCTAAATTTCTGTGAGAAATAGAAATGTCTTAGTTTTTTGAATTTACATCTGACCCTTTCTTATTGATGGCAAAATGAATACTCAGTGGTATTTAATTGTATATATGATAAACACAAGTTTAGATGAGTAAACACAAAATTAAATGTGTTTTAATTAAAATGAGTAGAGAGTTTTATACTTATTAATAAATAAGCTAATCCAAGGTATAGATTTATACATTTTGACCAAGGTATCAATGTGGGCTTCTACATTTTTAAATATATACATAAACTGAAAAAGTAGAAAGTAGTCAATATAGATATGCAAATGTTTATATAATTTCCATATATGCACATAATTCAGAAGGGCCTATCCTAACATAAGTGATATATCCCTGACAATATTTTTTAGTGTTAGTTAGAAATATATAGGCTCATTTCCTAAACATTTTGACTTTCTTAAGTGATTTGGTATTTTATCATACACCTAAGAAAAGAAGTGTTTGTTTGAATACAAATGTGAGTTAAATCATAAGAAAATTTTTCTTTAAGTAATTAAAGCATAATTATGGTTTAGAGCGGCTTATTTGGATTTTTTTAAAAGTAAGGGAATAAAAGTTGTGGGATATATCATAGGGTTAAAAGTGCTAGGCTCTAGGGACAGAGTGATATGGGAAAAAGCCAAGCATCACTGCTGGCCCTGAATACTAAAAACAGTACTCTCTAGACACAGCATACTGTCCCAACACTAAGTCATATTTCCCAGTGATAAGAAAAAGCCAAGACAGAAGTGAACAGAATGTGTTAAGAGTTAAATCATGCAGTTAAGGAAAAACTTATTTTTTAACATTGACTTTCTCTTTGAAGCTTGCCACTGTACTATATTTTCTCATGCCTGAGATTTCAATAAAAGTCTGTGACGATCATTGGGAGGGGCCACACTCTTGTGTCTCTGATCACAGGGCTTGTTGGTGTTGGCCTCCCAGGATCCCTCAGTTCAACGAAAAATGTACTAAGTAGGTGTTGTAATTTTGTGTTGAGAGGCACCAACAAAAAGTCATTATTATCAAATTTTTGCATTTTTGTTCATATCATGTAGTGTGTTAGTGAAATTAATTATATTAATGCAGCCTTCTACCTTGAGTGTAGCAAGAAATAATGTTTTAAATTTTACTAATACAGCTATTATGATCAATTCTGTATATTAAATATCACTATTATCTTCTTTTGTTTTATTTAGGGAATATATAGTCAGTTTATTTTTATACATCTTCAGTGTGAACAGTGTGTTTGATTTATAGAAAAATATCTAGGGGGTGGGGCAAGATGACTGACTGGAGGCAGCTTCCCACAGAAGCTCCTGTCCAGAGGGAAGGATATCATCCAGAAAATACCTGATTAAGCTGAGGACTGGGAGCCAAGCCGAGAGAGAAGTGATAACTGCAGGTCACCTCTGCTGAGGCAAGTTGTGACTCCAAGAAAACAAGCTTCAGGTACAAAATTCATCTGAAAGGAAAAGTGCCTGTCCCCTCCCCCGAGAAAGCTGTGTTTTTTTGTTTTTTCCTTTCCTTTTTCTCTTCACTTGCTCCTGTGGGTTTTCTATAGGTGAGTGGTAACTATGGGCCTCTTTTCTAACTTCATGAGTGAGAGCTGTAGGAAGTGGGGACTACTCCCCCAGAGGGACCCTGCTGTGACTCTGAAAACTCTCTTGTTAGGCAGAAAAATTGAACTAACGTTTTCCCTGCCATTGTGAACTTCCAGTCCACCCTTCCCCCCTTACCTGACAAACCAGAAGCCTAACCCCTACAAAGACTGTGGGAGGAGGCTCAGGAGCAGCACCTCTGCTCCCACTCTGCTGGTCCAAACGCCCCATCCCTGCCTGGCCAAGGTCTGGTGGAGCCATGCAACCTGTGCCCTGCCTCTGGCACCCTCCCTACCTCCCTGCAGGGCCCCCCACCTGGCCAGAGAACTGCTGGAGCTCTATGTCCCTTGCGCCCTGCTCCCCATGCCAACCCTGGCCACCACCCTGCCCGGCCAGAATCGTGAGCCAAGCTCTCTCCTTGCCAAAGTCACTGGGTGCCAGGCACTGCCAGAACCATGTTCAGCATCCCCCACCTTGCTCCTGGATCCCTATTCCCCATACTCCAGAGCTGCTCTCACAGCCAGAACTCCCTGGCAGGGGCAGTCCCAGGGGATCTACACTGGGTCACTTCCCACAAAGGTGCAGCAACAATAGAGTGATCTCACAGGGGTCTAATCATGGAGAGGCACTTCCCCCTACTCCAAGGACTGCCAGAGGAAACCAGAACTCACTCTATAAGGATACCTCGGTATCTATAAGGATACCGATGCTGCAGAGTGGCAGGAGCAAAGGTGTGGTGGCTGAGGGAGAAAAGCATTTGCTGACCTGTTACCCTGAGAATTAGACTAAGTCCAAGTGGAACACTCACCAGTGGCTATTGAGTAAAAGGCAGGCAGGCCTAGCTTCCCCAGCTGGCTGGTAGCAGAGGGTAGTGGCCAAGCCACAAGGGCATGGACTTTCCTTTGACTCTGACAGGCGTTAAGCACCAGCACATCTGCTTATTGGAGGGAGCAGAGCCACAGCCCTGTGGGGTCACTAGTTACTGGGCGTGAAAGAGGAGCAAAGTGGAGAAAGAGACTCAGCCCACTGGTCCAAATCTGCTCCTAGGTGGGCCTTTTGATTGTATAGAGCACCGGAGCAAGTCAAATCTGAGCAGCAAGTAGACCTCTGCCATCTAGTTGCTTGAGACCTTTCCAATTCTCCCACTTGAGAGTTCGTACTGACTAGGTCAATTGGTTTGAAACACCTAACCTAAGTCAATCACCGAAGGATACTCTTGGGTGGTAACCTACTTGTGTAGTAACGGGAGGAGTTGATTTTCCTCCTCCAGTTGTTGTCCATTAGGGGTGAGGTGTCTTAGTTGCTTGTATTTTTCCACAGCTAAGACTGCACCAGCGTCACTGATCCACTAGGATTGGACAAGAACCAGCTGAATACAAGACAGAGCCACCCAACCCCACCACACCAAGCAGGTTTCCTCAGCCTCAGTCTGTAATACTGTAAGGGTCCTTTGCAAAGCTATTGGGGAAAAAGCTGCAGTCATCAGTCCCAGATCCTTGACAAAGGGCTGGTTAACCACAACTCCAGAATCTCCCAATCCAATCTCACCTTACCTGCCCACCTAGACAATGGTAAAAAACAATCATGAGGTGGCAACATGAATAATCAGAGAAGATCAATTCCTGCAAGGAACGATAAGGCAGACACAGCACAAGATCCCACTTATAAACAAATGGCTTAGATGTCAGAAATTGAGTTCAGAATCTGGATAGCAAAGATCAACAGAATGGAGGAAAAGATGGAATTAGAACTTCAAACAGTAATTCAAAAGATGTCTCAAGAATTCAACACATTCAAAGACAAAATGACCAAAGATTTTAACATGTTGAGGCAAGAATTTGCAGCCCTCAAAGGTCTGAAAAATACAATAGAATCCCTCAGTAGCAGAATGGAGCAGGCAGAAGAAAGGATCTCTGACATTGAAGACAAAGATTTTGAACACTCCCAAACACTCAAAAAGGACAAAAAGTGGAGAACAAAAATGGATCATTTTCTCAGAGAGCTCTGGGACAATTCAAAGAGATCTAATATTCACCTTATAGGAATACCTGAAGGTGATGAGGTTGCTGCAAAAGATACAAATGCTTTACTTCATAAAATAATCAAAGAGAATTTTCCAGACATATCAAAAGATTCTGAAATTCAGATCGCAGACAGTTTCAGAAAACCAGCTTGACTCAACCCAAATAAAAATTCTCATAGACACATTACAATTAACTTCACCAAAGTTAATATGTAGGAGAAAACTCTGCATGCTGTAAGACATAAGAAAACCATAACCTGCAAGGGGAAGAACATTAGAACGACAGCAGATCTCTCTGCAGAAACCTTTCAAGCTAGGAGAGGGTGATCATCAACCTTTAACCTCCTGAAACAAAATAACTTTCAACCCAGGATTCTGTATCCAGCTAAACTTAGTTTCATCTATGACGGAGAAATTAAATACGTTAATGACATTTACATGTTGAAGAAATTTGCATTAACTAAACTAGCTCTCCAGGATATTCTCAGACCTATCCTCCATAATGAACAATACAATTCTCCACCACCAAAGTAAAACTCCCTCAGAAACTTTCAATCAAATTCCAACTTCCATAGTGGCAAAAGCATTAAAACTGTCCACTGGACTTGCGAAAAACTCGATATCCAAAACTCTATCTGGCTTATCATTACTCTTGATTAATGTGAATGGCTTAAATTGCCCTCTAAAGAGGCACAAGTTGGCTGACTGGATACAAAAACTCAGGCCAGACATCTGCTGCATTTAAGAATCTCACCTTACCTTAAAATGTAAACATAGACACAGGGTGAAGGGATAGTCATCTATAATACAGGCAAATGAAAAGCGGGAAAATGTAGGTATTGCAATTTTATTCGCAGATACAATAGGCTTTACACTAATAAAAGTAAGGCAAGATAATGACGGCCACTTCTTATTTGTTAAGGGCAACACTCAGCATGACGAGATTTCAATTATCAACATTTATGCATCTAACTAGAATGTTCCTCAATTTATAAGAGAAATTCTAACCAACAAGAGCAACTTGATTTCCTCCAGCAGCATAATTGTCAGGGACTTTAACACTCCTCTGGCAGTGTTGGATAAATCCTCCAAAAAAGAAGCTAAGTAAGCTAATTTTAGACTTAAACTTAACCATTCAACATTTGCATGTAACAGACATCTACAGAACATTTCATCCTAACAAAACTGAACACACATTCTTCTCATCAGCCCATGGATCATACTCCAAAACTCCATACTGAGGTCACAAATCTAACCTCAGCAAATTTAACAGAATAGAAATGATTCCTTGTATTTTCTAGGACCATCATGGTATAAAAGCTGAACTAAGTAACAATAGGAATCTGCATACGTATACAAAAACATGGAAACCAAACAACCTCATGCTGAATGATAGCTGGGTCATAGATGAGATCAAGAAGGAAATTACCAAATTTTTGGAACAAAATGACAATGAAGACATGAACTATCAGAACCTCTGGGAAAATCGAAAAGGTAGTCCCAAGAGGAAAATTTATAGCATTGCAATATTTCCTCCAGAGAACAGAAAGAGAGGACATCAACAACTTAGTGGGATATCTCAAACAACTGGAAAAGGAAGAACTTTCCAACCCTAAACCCAGAAGAAGAAAAGAAATAACTAAAATTAGAGTAGAACTAAATGAAATTGAAAAGAAAAGAATCATACAACAGAATGATTCTGTTGAATGAATCAAAGAGTTGATTTTTTGAAAAGGTCAATAAAATAGATAAACCTTTGGCTAACTTAACCAGAAGTAGAAGAGTAAAATCCCTAAATTCATCAATCAGAAACGATAAAGGCCAAATAATAATAGAACCCTCAGAAATTCAACAAACCCTTAATGAATACTACATAAAACTCTATTCTCAGAAGTATAAAAATCTGAAGGAAATAGATTAATACTTGGAAACATGTCACCCTTCTAGATTCAGCCAGAAAGAAGTGGATATTTTGAACAAACCAATAACAAGTTCTGAAATAGCGTCAACTATAAGAAATCTCCCCAAAAAGAAAAGCCCGGGACCAGATGGCTTCATAACAGAATTCTACCAAACCTTTAAAGAGGAACTAATACCTATATTACTTAACCTTTTTCAAAACATAGGAAAAGATGGACTACTTCCCAACACATTCTATGAAGCAAATATCACCCTGATACCC
>CAUYON010213386.1:0-18470 GCA_963573935.1 Arctocebus calabarensis
CTGGGCCACACTCGCCGTCTCACCTGTTTGGCGGGGGGCGCCCGGGGCGCGGGGGGGGGGGGGGGCCCCCCCCCCAGAAGAGCCAAAAGTTGCTTGGAAAAAAATAACAGCCAGATAGGCGAAATAAGTTCTAGCACAGGATAGCACTAAAACGTGACTATAAAAACAATTTATCGTATATTTCCAAATAGCTAGAATAACAAATTTTGAAAGTTTCCAACACAAAGAAATGATAAATATTTGAGGTGATGGATATGCTATTACCCCAATTTGATTCTTACAGATTATATACATGTATTAAAATTGTATACCCCATGAATATGTAATACAATTAGGTATCAGTTAAAAGTAATAGTAAAAGCAAAAAAAAAAAAATGATCATAACTTTTCTAAGTATGATGTGTAAGAAATTTATTACCTAAACTTTTCTATTTCCAAAGTAGGTTTGGAGTACAATACCCAAACACCCAAGTGTTAGTTTTATTTAGCTGACATTTTAACTTTTTTTCTTTCACATAATTTCAGAATGTCAACAGAGAACATGAATTGGTTAACCTTAAAGAGAGCTATCTTTAGCGGCTTGGAATTTAAAGCACAAATAAATTAAGGATGTCTTTGATAAACAAATGATGTGTCATTTGGGACAAATGCAATATGATCTGTGAGTTCATGCAACATAACCATCAGGACACTTCAGTCACTTCGGCACAGGTGGGTAGTTAAATTTCCAAGGTGGGTGTGTGTGTACATGGTAACCTTTGTTAATTCACCACTGTTTGGCCTTAGCCAAGTTTGTGTTTTTATATGTCTGTCTGTCCTTCCTTTCTTTCTCTCTCTCTTTCTTTTTTTTTCTTCCTTCCTTTCTTTTTCTCTCTCTCTCTTTATCTCTTTCTTTCTTTCTTTTTTTTTTTTTGACTGAGTCTCACTTTGTTGCCCAGGCTAGAGTGCCATGAGGCCTGCCTATCTCACAGCAACCTCAAACTCCTGGGTTCAAGTGAACCTCCTTCTTCACCCTCCTAAGTAGCTGGGACTTTAGGTGCCTGCCACCATGCCCAGATAATTTTTATATCTTTTGTTTTTGAGACAGAGTCTCACTATGTTGCCCTCAGTAGAGTGCCAGGACGTCACAGCTCACAGGAAACTCTTGGGTTTTAGCGATTCTCTTGCCTCAGCCTCCCAAGTAGCTGACACAATGCCTGGCTATTTTTTAGAGATGAGATCTTGCTCTGGCTTAGGCTGATCTCAAACTCATGAGCTCAGGCAATCTACCCACCTTGGCTTCCCAGAGTACTAAGATTACAGGCATGAGCCACCACGCCCGGCCTAATTTTTCTATTTTTAGTAGAGACAGGGTCTTTTTTCTTGTTCAGGCTGGTTTTAAACTCCGGAGCTCAAGCAATCCTCCTGCCTGGGTCTTCCAAAGTGCTACGAATACGGGCGTGAGCCACAGTGCTTGGTCTCAGCTGTCTTTCTGTTAAAGGGATGGATGAATGTATTCAGATTCTTCTCTAGACTGATCCATCTTTTGACCTATTGCTTACCTGTATCAGATGTTTGCTCACTGGGATCTCTGATTGTAATCGTGCTTTATTATCTGTCCCACCAGGGGAATGGACCCCAAGGCCCTGTCTTATTAATCCTACAGTCTGCTCAACTGTCCTGACCAACCATCAGTTAAAGAAATGTAAAATTTTTGTAACAAATGATCAAGTCGTGTTCCTTCACTGTGCCTCGATTTCTACATTTGCTCACAGGGATTTCTAAGCTAACATTTTGTCCTGTTGTATATGTTGAACATATAAAGGACTGTTTGCAATAGTTGATTTGTTTCTAAAATAACCCAATTAACTGGAAGGAAAGACAGACAACATTAAAAACAGTTGTATTGTCTAAAAATTAATTGCAACTTAGTTGAAAATTGTCTTTTCTTAAAAAAAAAGCTTTTTTAAAATGTTGGAATAATTTAATATGGGGGAAAGAAAGAAAAAGAAATGGAGAGAAGTAAGAAGAGAATTTCTTTTCCTAGTTTTGAGTTAAAACTTTTAGGAGGACATACATATTTTAATCTCTGACTTTTCTTGCTATTCAGTAAAATGTGCATTTGTTATAATATGATGACTCCTTAAGTTTTAAACAAACTACCTTTTGCTGTGATGTGATTGTTGCGATTATAACAATGCATTTTTCATCTGGCACAGCATTTCTTTCTTTTTTTTCTTGGTTTCAACTGTGATCAAGAAGTGGTAGAGTTAAAACTTTCAGGTCATAAATATGTAATGAAATGTGGATGAAGGTAGACAGTCCCAGATGGTGAAAATGCAGCTGAGTAAGCATATAAAGGAGGGTGTGCTCCTAAGTGGCACCACTGTATCTGCTTGCTACCTGGTTAGGAAAGAGGTGAGTTGACTTGCTAGACGAGTCTAACAGAGACTCACACAAAGCTCTGAAATTGTGAGATAGTTCTCATGTCCTGTTCCCACAGGATGGCATTTGTCAGTAGAAAAGAAAAGGAAAAATTGCCAAGAAATTTCCCTTTCAACAAAACTTAAAATGGGGCACGTGACCTTCATGTTTTGGTCTCAGTGCAGTTAGTTTCTGTGCAGTTGGCTGCTGTTTTGCATCTTTTAGCTTGAGCTAAAAGACGATATTCATAGTCTACATGCCATGCTTCTGACTCCTTGACATTGAAAACCTCAGGTATCCCCATAGCATGATGCACTTGCATGATTACTATTTGGACAGTCATTTTCAACAATCCAAAGGTATGATCAGTCCGTTTGTTAAAGGAATACTAGCTTCACAAATTTTGGCTAGAGTGCAATGGCGGCCTCTAATTCCTGGAGTTGAGCAATCCTCCTGCTTCAGCCTCCTGAGTAGCTGGGACTACAGGTGTGAGCCACTTCGCCTGGTTGGCTTCACAATTTTTATTTTATTTTTTCCATTCTCTTTTATTTCATACACACCTAGTTACAAGTTGCACAATTCAAAAAATAAAAGCAGAGAAGGATGTAGGGAAGATTTTTACAATGTGTGTATGGACGGGGAGGGTGGAGACACAGAGCAAGGAACCAGTGTACTGCATACCCAGCTCTGTACAGGGCTGTGCCCTCTCAGCGGGATCTCTGAGGAAGGAGTGGGCAAAGACCCTGGGTGGCTGAGGAATGGAGGAAGCCTTCAAACCCAGAGCTCATCCCCAAATCCCTTCAATGCCTGGCAGGGGTAGAATGGGGAAGCTGAGGAATTTCAAACAAGGAGCAGTCAAAGGAAAAATGCAGTTAGTGGATACAGGAAAAGTGGGGTCATCATGGTAAGGGGACTAGAAGGAAAAAGAAGGGGGCAGCAGAAGGATCTCCTTGAGACTCCCCAGGAAGAAATGGGTCTGGGTTGCCTGTTAATTTTTTTTTTTTTTGAGACAGAGCCTCAAGCTGTCACCCTGGATAGAGTGCTGTGACATCACAGCTCACAGCAACCTCCAATTCATGGGCTCAAGCCAGTCTCTTGCCTCCGCCTCCCAAGTAGCTGGGACTACAGGCGCCCGCCACAACGCCCAGCCATTTTTTGATTGCAGCCATCATTGTTGTTTGGCGGCTGGGGATGGATTCGAACCCGCCAGCTCAGGTGTACATGGCTGGCGCCTGCGCCTGTTGAGCCATAGGCACCGAGCCGTGCCCGTTAATTTTATATTAAATTGTGGATGGGGTGGCTTGGCGCCTGTGGCTCAATGGGCTAAGGCGCCAGCCATGTACACCTGAGCTGGCGGGTTCGAATCCAGCCCCTGCCCGCCAAACAACAATGACGGCTGCAACCAAAAAATGGCCGGGCGTTGTGGCGGGCGCCTGTAGTCCCAGCTACTTGGGAGGTGGAGGCAAGAGACTCGCGTGGGCCCAGGAATTGGAGGTTGCTGTGAGCTGTGATGTGACAGCACTCTATCCAGGGTGACAGCTTGAGGCTCTGTTTCAAAAAAAAAAAATTGTGGATGGGAGTTGGACAGAAAATATTTCAGCATATAATTTTCAGCTTCTGAGCCTGCACGACAGAGGCTGAGGGCCTAAGCCAGGCCCTCATCAATGACAGTGGCACCATTGCAAGCAAGAGTCTTCAGGTCCCTGTGCAGCCGGGTAGGAAGGCCCCGCAGCCCTTTATCCCCTACCTTTCTGCCTTGTGTCTTTGATACCACCGGGAATCCTGGAAAATGTGAGCTTTGTCCGGGATGTGACGTCCAAATGACATGTACTCTAGGCCATTATCTGAACCCCGAACAGTCCTCCCAGTCTCCTGGCCCCCACTGGGTGCTGGGGGCATCTCTGATGTCTCCTAGAAGACTCTATCACCCACAGTAGAGCAGACGATGACCATGGAGGATGAAGAAGACTGGCAGTAGCCGACAGCTGCCTTGTGTCCCATGTTCCCAGTCATGCTGTTCCTTCTTCCTAATTTGGCCATGAAGCCCCTGACATCCCCAGCATTCTGCATGGGGGAGCATGGCATGCTGTCATCTGTGATGCTAAGGAAGGGGCTACATCCAAAGCTGCCTACAGCACGTGGTTCTGTGCTGACAGAGTCCATCAGGAACATAAGAGCCTCAGGCTGCACGTTCCTCATGGAATGAGAACATCCTGATTTTAGGTCCAGGGA
Organism: Arctocebus calabarensis; assembly: GCA_963573935.1. Classification (NCBI taxonomy): domain Eukaryota; kingdom Metazoa; phylum Chordata; class Mammalia; order Primates; family Lorisidae; genus Arctocebus; species Arctocebus calabarensis. The sequence goes on from CAUYON010213386.1 coordinate 4,636, forward strand.
ACTCCATACAGTCCAGTTACGGTTTTTGTTTCACTGAAGGATCAGGGTTGTGACTAGGACACCAGGGTTGATTTGGGCTTGAGCTCTGCAACCTCCCACACTGCCTCTTGCCACAGCTGCCACCTGAATAACCACTTCCCTCCCCAACCCTGGTCCACCGAGCCCCACTGGTTTTTATTCATTCCTTGTCTTCCTCTTTCCAAACAAACAAACAGCAACAAAAAATCAGCCAATTGCTGACATAAAATCATCACTGTTTGTCATCCCAAAGCATGTAACAGAAAGGGGAACTTGAGAGGGACTGGCTTAACTCAGCCTGTGGACTAATGAGTAATCCCTTTGGAAAATTATAGAAGACAAATCAAGGCCTGCTCAAATGGAATAATCAAGAGGTTGATCTTAGCTGTAAAATGTTTGTGGATTTCTGTGAATAGCTCAAATATGTCTGATGGACTCACTAGCCTTTTGTAATTATGTTGTAGGGAACATTTCTTCTTTTTCTTAGACATCATTTATTTCTATTGCTACATCATTTATTTCTACAGCAGGTAAAGCAAAAGTAAAAGGCTGGGTGCTCAAAGATCTGGTAACAGTGGTGAAGTAAGCACTTTGACCAAGAATGCAGGATTTCATAGCTTCTGAGTTCCATGGGGACTAGGGAGGCTAGGACCATTGGAAGAGTGTAGGGGATGGATGTGCACTCTGCGTCATGTGAGCAGTGACGGGTTAACTGCACAGTCACTCACAGATAAAAGATAACTTCCAGGCTTGGCACCTGTGGCTCAATGGGCTAAGGTGCCAGCCACATACACCTGAGCTGGTGGGTTCGAATCCAGCTCGGGCCCACCAAACAACAATGACGGCTGCAACCAAAAAATGGCAGAGCATTGTGGCGGGCACCTGTAGTCCCAGCTACTTGGGAGGCGGAGGCAGGAGACTCGCTTGAGCCCAGGAATTGGAGGTTGCTGTGAGTTGTGATGCCACAGCACTCTATCCAGGGTGACAGCTTGAGGCTCTGTCTCAAAAAAAAAAAGATAACCTCCAAAAGAGGTTAAAAAGAGACAAAAATCACGAAAATAAGTATGATTAACTATTGTCATCACTTTTTTAAAAATTTCAGATTAAATGAGGGTATAAATAATTAGGTTACAATGTTTGCATTTGTTAGGTAAGGTTCCTACTACCCCTGGGTGTCCCCCACCCAGGACGTGTGCCATATACCCTTACATTGTGCCCATTATGTAGGACCACACCAATCCCCCTCTCTCTTCCCTTCCATCCCCTCCTTTCTCCCCTCACTCTCCACTTCCTCCCATCACTTCCCTTTCTCTTCTCCCTCTCCACAGCTTGAATGAAATTGCATTTTTCTCTTGAGTGGGCATGTATTGGTCTGTTTACTGGTTTCATATTAGCATTGAGTACATTGGGTATTTGCTTTTCCATTCTTGTAATACTTTCATAAAGAGAATGTTCTCCATTTTATCCAGGTTAATACAAAAGATGTAACGTCTCCATCTTTTTATGGCTGAATAGTATTCCATTGTATACATAATGGAATACTATTACCACAGTTTAATGGCATTAATCCACTCATGGGTTGATGGGCACTTGGGCTATTTCTACATCTTGACGATTGCAAATTGAGTTGCAATAGACAATCTAAGGCAAGTGTCCTTATGATAAAATTATTTCTTCTTTTTGGTAGATGCCTAGTAAGGAGATGATGGGATCTAATGGAAGATATATTTTGAATTCTTTGAGGATTCTCCACACTACTTTCCAAAAAGGCTATATTAGTTAGCAATCTCCATCATCACTTTTTATGTAATCAGATATCCTCAGGCAAAGGTTGCAGTTCAGATTTAAATTGAAAATTTAGTTCTGTATCTTGTATAGTGAATTTTTTATTCATTGTCTACACATCGGAGGCAGCCATCTTTCTTTTGCCACATGCTGGTGTTGAAGGACATCTCTACTTCAGAGTTACCAACAGCATCAATCAAGAAAAGAGAAACTTCTGGCTCAGGTTCAAATAGGGGGGAAAAATACAGCTCACAGGAAGAAGGTGGTACAGAGAACAGTTACAGTTGACAAAAAGCATCAGAGTTCTCTTAAAAAACTGGCTGTGAACAATATAAATGGTATCGAAGAGATGAACATGGTTGAAGTTGATGGAACAGTTATTCATTTCAACAATCCCAAAGTCCAAACTTCCCTCTCTGCTAACACCTTTGCAATTACTGGTCATGTAGAAGCTAAACTAATCACAGAAATGCTTCCTGGAATATATTACCAAATCAGCTTGGTGCCGACAACTTAGCAAGCCTTAGGAAGTTAGCCGAATAGTTCCCACAGCAAGTCTTGGACACGAAAGCACAAAAACCAGAAGACATTGATGATGAGGAGGGTGATGTTCCAGACCTTGTAGGAAACTTTGATGAGGCATCACAGAAGGAAGCTAACTATTTTTTTCCTGGTTTTTAGAAGCTGGCATGGACTAGATTTAACAAATCAGTACGTGGTTCTACAATTTTATAGATGTGGACAACATCGCCTGTTACAAGTTCAGTAATATAAATATTTTGTATATTAATAATGCTGTTTGTTTAGCATTTTTCAGTCATTCGATTTTGCATTTTGATCTATTCTTTGATTCTATTCATTTGATCTCCCAGGATCTATTCTTTTGATCATATGAAGTGTTGGTGCAAAAAAAAAAGTCTGCAAATCTTTTCTATTAACAGAAGGAATAAAATATTTTCCATTATAAATTTAGAGATTTGCACATCTTTCATGATTCCTTTTCTCTGCCACCCTGTGGATTTTACTTAACACTGCAGTAAGAATGTTCAGAGTTGACTATGTCTACTGATGTTTACATTTTTTGATTTGTCTCATTTGAATTTTTTCTTTCTTCTTCTTCTTCTTTTTTTTTTTGAGACAGAGTCTCACTATGTCACCCTCGGTAGAATGCTGTGGCATCACAGCTCACAGCAACCTCAAACTCTTGGGCTTAAGCGATTATCTTGCCTCAGCCTCCTGAGTAGGTGGGACTACAGGCACCCACCACAACACCTGGTTATTTTTTTGTTGCCGTTGTCATTGTTGCTTAGCTGGCCCAGGCCAAGTTCAAACCCACCAGCCTCGGTGCATGTGACCAGCGCCGTAACCACTGTGCTATGAGCGCTTCGTTTGAATTTTTTCAAAAGATTGACGGATCCATTTAACAAACCGTTTTCTAAAGTTTAACTTTTAATTTTTAATTTTTTGACGCAGTCTAACTCTGTTGACCTAGGTAGAGTACCATAGAGTCATAGCTGACAGCATGACTTAGACCTTAAACTCCTGGGCTCAAGCAATCCTCTTGCCTCAGCCTCCCAACTAGCTGGGACCAGAGGCATGGGCCACCATGCCTGGCTAATTTTTCTATTTTTAGTAGAGGCAGGGTTTCATACCTGCTCAGGCAGGTCTCGAACTCCTGAGCTCAAGCAATCCATCCTCCTCAGTGTCCTAGAGTGCTAAGATTCCAGGCATGAGCCACCATGCCTGGCCTAATAAATATTTTTAAACATCCACCACAGGTTAATAACAAAAATGCTAAAGACATCTAGGTCTCTTTTAAGCAATTTTTTTTCCTGCATTGCTTGCAATGCTCACTAAAAAAAGAAAAGAAAGAAAACACATACACAAACACACATACATACATATATATATATATATTTTTTATTTTATTTTTTTTTTTTTTGAGACAGAGTTTCATTTTGTAGCCCTCGGTACAGTCCTGTGGTTTTGCAGCTCACAGCAACCTCCAGCTCTTGGACTTAGGCGATTCTCTTGCCTCAGCCTTCCAAGTAACTGGGACCACAGGTGCCTGCCACAACACTAGGCTATTTTTTTGTTGCAATTTGGCCTGGCCTGGGTTTGAACCTCCTACCCTTGGTATATGGGGCTGGTGCCCTACTCACTGAGCCACAGGCGCCGCCCAAAACATATTTTTTTAAAAGGAGTTTTTATTATTAAATTATGTTTTACATAAGCTCATTTCTGTGAAGAAATGGAATAGTCATATTTTGGCAAGAGTCTTACTTAAGACCTCTATTTTTTTTTTTAAATACAAAAACTTGCAAATCTACAGGAAAGTTGAAAGAATTTTATAGTATGTAACCATACACTCATCACTCACTTGAGACTATGTAGTCCATTCATTCCTGTTAAAATCCAAATTTCCTCCCTGGGCAGAGAACTATTTGGACAGGTTTCATTTACCCCAGCCCTTTTGTGATTGCTTTTCCTTAGTTCCATTTTATGTTATAGGTTTAGCTTCCTTTGAGCTTCAATATAAGAAACAACCACATGAAAATCTGTATATGATGTAAGAAAGTTAATGAAGACATAATTTGTTTTTTTAATTAGTTCTCCTTAATTCTCTTGTGATTCAATGTTGGAAGAATCTGTGCTTCTTTCTTTCGAGCTACTTAAAGGTTTTTTGTTTGTTTGTTCATCATAGAGACACTTTGACTTATGACTAATCCTTTGTTTGGTCTCCAGGAAGCTTAGAAATTGTGATCTTCCTATTTTGCAAGAATTTCTCATATACCACATTATGCTTTTTTGTTCATGTTACTTCTAGCTTCATTTTTTAATGCCATCTTCATTCTTTTTTTCTTCCCCTTTCTGTCTTTACTATTTAATTATAGTAAAAAAAATTGTTTTTGAAATGGAGTTTTGCTATGTAACCAGGCTGGACTTAAACTCCTGAGCTCCAGTGATCATCCCACTGAAGTCTTCTGAGTAGCTAGGAATACTTTTTAACCCTTTTCAATCCTATGAATGCATTTTGTAACCTTTCTCAAATAATTCCTGGACTAAGGCTAGTTCATACATAAATAAAATTAAGTTAGTTTGGTATATTGTTAAAATATTGCTTATTCAGAAAGAATGTGGCTAGTGTATATATAAATGTGTATGAACTTGAAAATGTTTGAGACAGAGATGAATTGTAAGAACAGGTTAAACATCTGGTTTTGGTAATTAGGGTAATTAGAATGGCTAGTCATGTAATAATAGCACTGCTATTCATAATAGCTAAAAGGTGGAAACAGCCAGTATCCATCAGTAGATGAATGAATGAACAAACTGTGGTACACATATAATGGGATATTATTCAGCCCCCAAAGGAATGAAATTCTGATAGATGGTACAACACAGATGAACCTTAAAAACATTATGCTATGTGAAATAAGCCAAAGGACAATATTATATGATTCTACTTACAGAAGGGGTCTAGAAAAGACAAGTTTATAGAAAGAAAGAATAGAAGTTATCAGGACTGGGAGAGGGGCAAATGGGAGAATTATTGCTTAATTGTTACACAGTTTTTGTTTGAAATGATGAAGGAGTTTTGGAAATAGTGGTAAGTGGTAATAGTTACACAATATTGTGAATGCATTTAATGTCACTGAATCATGAAGTTAAAAATGGATAAAATGGTAAACTTCATGTTATGTATTTTTCCACAATGGAAAAATTTCATTTCATTTATTTGTCTATTTAGTTACTTTTTAGAGACAATCTCACTCTGTCTAGACTGGAGTACAGTGGCGCAATCACAACTTGCTACACTACAGCCTCAAACTCGTGGGCTCAAGTGGTCCTCCCATCTGGGACTATAGGTGTGAGTCCCCACACCCAGCTAATTTTTAAATTGTATTTTTGTAGAGACAGGATCTCACTGTGTTGCCCAGGTGGGTCTTGAAACCCTAATTTCAAGCAATCCTCCTGCCTTGGCCTTCTGAAGTGCTGGGATTACAGGCGTGAGCTACTGTGCCCAGTCTAAAAAATATTTAAAAACATATAAACACCATTCTTTTTGTGATCAGAATCATTAAAGTTGCTAGTCTTTCAATGGGTTGTTAGTAGTTTCATATAGTTTTTCCAGAAGGCATCCTAGAACCCATGCCATTTATAGTTGATTATTATAAAGAAACTTCTGTTTTGCTAAAGTAACAATGTTAATATTGAGAGTCATATTTAAGAGTACATGACCAAGGAAGGACAATTAAGTAAGTTGCAGAAATGACCAGAAATAGGCCATAAGAGCCAAGACACTATAGTAATTCTCATGGTTGGGATTATGTGTGTGTGCCACACTTGAAGAGGTAGTGGGACAGGCAGGGGTGACCCTGTCAAGGCATTTTTCTATATGCTATAGGCTGCTCCTGGGTTAGATAGTATTTAAGTCTGCCTGTAAGTATTCCACTGAAAAATCAAGGGAGATGGCACTGCTAACATTTGAGATCTGAAGCTGTGTATGTTACTCAGAACTCCTTTGAGTTGTAGAGTGAGCTCCCAGGGTAAGAGAGGTTCTTCTTTTGCTCATTTTATTGCATGTTGCTAAAGTGTTTTATTACCTTTGTATATCTTAGAGAAAGAATATTTTTATTATTGCATGAATGCAAAGGTGGAAGACTATATTAAAACGTTTGCTTTTATTATTGCAGAGCAATAAATTAATTGCTTTTATTATTACTTTAATAAGTTATTGCTTTTATTATTACTTTCCTGTTAAGTAATAAATACTACTTTTATTCATTCATTCTTTACATACACAGGTGTGTGTATATATACTCATATATATATATATGTACGTAGATATACAGGTGGCCATAAAGTCCATGTGCAATTTTTAATTGGCTCTTTAGTTAACTGAAGTTAGGTTACTTTGTAATTCACACAAAAGCTGGAAAAAGATTACCAGGTCATTATTATGGATTTTATGAACTTTAAAATTTCTATGTCCAGAAAAGGTCTAAGACTCTGCTGTATGTGGACTCAGCCCCGAAGCTGTAGGCCGAGGTGGGGGAAATGCATGACACTGGCAGGGGAGCTGGATCACGACATCCGTATGCCCCTAGCCAGCACCAAGGCAGATCCCACTCTTCCCCACCTGTCCCACGCCAGGCCAGATAGCAAGGCCAGTGTTGTACCAGCTGCTCTGCTGGAGACTACAAGGCTCATTTTATTTATCCATTCAGGAAATGTTTCCTGAGCTTCTGCCATGTGCTAGGCTCTGGGGATAAAATAGGGAACAAGACAAGAAATGATCCCTTCCTGCAGAAAGCAGAAAAGGTAGGTAATTAAATAAGCAATAACAGGAAATCATGGCAACATTATGATAAGGTGCTGTGGGACACAGAGCAGGGGCCCCTCATTTGGTTGGGAGGTGTCAGAAAAGGCCCAGAGGAAGTGCTACGGTTTGAGCTGGGCTGAGTTTGATTAGGAGCCAGTGGGGGCAAATGGAGAAGAATGGGGAAATGGGGTTCCAGGTGGAAAGAGCACAGAAATGCCTGGAGGCTCAAACACTTTGCTATTTGAGGAACCAAAAGTGTACTATGGCTGCAGCATAGAACGTGTGGAGAGCAGTGAGAGAAAGGAATCCAGAGACATGTCTGTTCTGTTTTCTCATTTTTTTCTTCTTTTTTGAGACAGAGCCTCAAGCTGTCACCCTGGGTAGAGTGCTGTGGCATCACAGCTCACAGCAACCTCCAACTCCTGGGTTTAAGTGATTCTCCTGCCTCCACCTCCCAAGTAGCTGGGACTATAGGCGCCTGCCACAACGCCCAGCTATTTTTTGGCTGTAGTTGTCATTGTTGTTTGCAGGCCCAGGCTGGATTCGAACCCTCTAGCTCTGGTGTATGTGGCTGGTGCCTTCGCCGCTTGAGCTACGGCACTGAGGCCTTCTCCTCATTTTTTAAACAAAAATGTTTTCATATTTATGCTGACATACAGAAAATAATATCCATCTCCCATCACCCAGCTTCAATAATTATCAACTCATGGTTAAGCTTGTTTTGTCTCCAGCTCTCCCACTGCACTAATTCCCCTTCTCCAACTCTGTGGGTTGTTTTGAAGCAAATTCCAGATAACATATTGTTTCATTTATAAACATTTCTTGTGCTCAATCTACGTTTATTTTTATCTCCAAATCCTTGTATAATATCTTCTCCTAGTAGGCACTTAATAAATACATTCATTTGTTTGCTACACCAATAAACAATTCAGTGGAAGGAAGGAAGGGAGGCAAAAGCCTCGTGATGAAGGGCTTTGCCTGTCCTGTTGGAGCGAGGGCTCCATGTTATGGGCCCTGGGAAGCCAGGGCAGGGCCCGAGTCACTCTGCCTAAGGTGTGGCGGGAGAACTGGAGGTGGAAGTCGCACCTGCAGAGAGATTTTCAGGAAGTTGTATAAATCCAGGCCACTGGAGTATAGCCCTTATACAGCAGAAATAGAGGAAGAGGAAGGGAAGGGGACAGGGAGAGAGAATAAAGAAAAAGAATGAGTCGGAGAGAGATGAAGGAGAAAGTTTAAAAGGGGGGGTGCTGAGAAGTGCTGAGGCACGGGGCATAGAGCACAGGGAACTGGAAGGTTTTCAGCCCTGGTTCTCACCGGGCCATGCCAGCCAAGTGCCTGCGGGGAGGGGCTTGCCTGGGTCCGGTCAGTTCTCTTTGCCTCGATGTGTAAAATGCCAGCAGCACTCAGGGTGCTGGTTTCAACAATTCATCTGAGGCAGAAGTGAAGGAGGGAGGGAAGTGCAGCGACAGTGATTCTCAGGGCCATGTGGGTACACAAGGAGCACTGACAATGTGGGAGGAGGGGAAATCAAGACAGGACGGGAGCTGGCAGGAGCCTGGCCAAGGGGAGAGAAACTCCAGCCAACTGGGAAGAAGTTCTGGGCCAGGTCTTTTCCCCAAAGGAGATGAAATGGGCACAAGTGTCAGGGCTCTAGGCAGGAGACCACTGTCCCTGGCACATCCCAATGCCATTTAATAGAATGCCGGTAGCTCAAGGCTCCCGCAGATACCAGTAGGGGTGGGGGAAGCCACCCTGTCCCCAGCACACTTTGGGCTGCAGGTGGGGGAAAGCCACCAGTTGTTTAGCAGCCCTGCCAGACTTTCGGCTGCAGGGCTTTGGGAAGGCAGATCTTGCAAGTGAGCGGTCTTTAGGACCACAGCTTGACAGGCAGGGGGCATATTTTCTTCAGCAAGGTCTATTCAATTTCATAACCATCGTTTGTTTTAGAGTTAGGCAAATATAGGGCTGCTCTTCCTCTCTGAGCCAGGTGGTACTGCAAGAGATTGCCCTAAATACAGGGATTTCTGCCTCCCGCCCGACCCCTTCCCCTCAGGTACTCACGAGGACCCTGGAGTGGATCTCCACAGCCCCTCAGCGTGGATGGGTATGATTTGCTCTTGTCTTTCTTCATTTTCACCTGGACCAGCAAGAGTGGCCACCTGGAACTGGATTTGCTTTGCAGACACCACTTCCCCCCTAGCTAAACTTTGGGGCTGGCAGACCCATTTGGGCAGTTACCCTAAGCTGTGCTCTCACCCAGCTTTTGTCGGCAGCAGAGATGGATTTGGGTCAGCCATCCACCACCTGTTTTGTCCAGACCTAGGGGCTTGTTCTTTCTAGGCTCCAGGAAGGCCTGGACAGTGCTTCATGCTGTTGTATCACTCACACATGAACCTCCACCCTCTGGTCTGGATATCCGTGCTCATGTGGCCAGGCCTCTGCAGATGAGGCTCAGCCTCCAGCAAAGGAATAAAATGTCCTGCCCCCAATTTTTACTTACCCAGGGCTGATGGTGCAATTCACGGACAATTTATTTTTGGTTTTTTGGGGACACGAATTGACAATTTTCTCTCAAACTATTTATGGTGACATTTGTATCAAAAGAGAAACTAACAGGAACAGTAAACTGTTTACAAAAAGTAAACAGTAAATAACTGCTGTAAGCAACGTGTTGGTGGATGTCATTCCTACTCTCTCAGCACAAAACTATCTTACCAACAAAGGAGCAGTCACTTTGAGCTTATCTTGCTCAAGAGCATTGGTCACAATTGACGGTGCATGTTGTTCCTGCATGAAGGACAGTCTGTGGGATTTCAGCCTTCATTTGATGACTTTCTTTTCTGCCCTTCCAGATGCTGCTGTATCAGTCAGACATGAACCTTCACCCTTCTGATCTGGACATCCGTGCTCAAAGCAGGTGTTACTGATGGTACAGGATAGTTAACAGGTCATTATGCTTTATTGGAGAATAGTTCTAGATAAGAACATTTTCTCCAAAATGTGACAATTTAATTTTTGAAATTTAAAGGTTGTAGTCATTTTAAAAAGAAAGCTTTCAACAACATATTACTCCACTTTAGTAAATAAGGTGAGCTGGAATGTAACTTACACGTCTGCTGATGATAATTTAAGATTGCTATTGGACACTTCTGATAGCATATTCTGTACATGAGAAATTTAGCCTGCTGGTCCCCTGAATTCCACCAAATTGCCTCCCATGCAGCCATCTTTGTCTCTGTTTCTATATCTTCAAGTTTGATAGTTTTACTTTTATACCAGTCTCCTTTTAGTAGGTTCTCTACAACCCCAGATATTCATAGAATGAGAATTTTTAGAGCTAGAAGGAAATTGGAGCCTCCACAATCTCTGATTGTCACCAGGGCAGAACTGAAGGTTACCAAGGAAACTAAATAATCCAGTATTGTTAGTAATGTTAAGACAAAATTCCTCTCTGTGCATCTGAAGGAACAAAGTACCAAGAGTTTGTCATAGTCGCTGTTGCTGAGGTCAGAGTCTTTTAAATTTATTTATAGTTTATTGTTATGCTCGCTGTTAATCTGGAGCCATAACAGGGAAGGGAATATGTGGACTGCCACACCCAGATCCTATCCCATCTACAGCGACAGTAGGTGACACAGTGCTGGGAACTAAGTGCCATCTCAGCGTCACCTACCTCATGAATCAGTTCTGGATCTGCCCACAGGTAACCTCAGGCAACTGAGAGTAATATGAAATAATAGTGCAGTTCAAAGGTTTTGAATCCCGACAGCAGAAGAGAGTCCAAAGTTAGAGCTGACGAGTTTGGTGACCGGTTCTGGAACATGAAGGGATGAAGGAGAGAGGTAGACCTGGAGTGCCAGCTCTCTACCTTGGGAGGTGACATAAGCCAAGATTTCAAGCACAGGAGTGGAAGCTATTTTTAAAGTGTAGAATATAGGTTTTTTGTTGTAGGTGTATTTGAGGAGCCCAGAGGATACAAGGGGAAATGCTGTCATTCCTGGCTTAGCGAACATTCACATTCCAGCTGTTCTCAAAGTTGTTTGTGGAATTACCTGGACTAGGAACATCATGTGTTAAAAAGGGGAAGGACATTGGTTCTTTGGGTCAAGTTCTTCTACTAACTAGCTAAGTAAGCTTAAGAAAATCATGACTTTACTGGTTCTTTCCATTTTTTAAGTCTCTAAAATGAGAGCATTTTCAAGGTCTACTTCCATGGTGACATTGAGAACCAAAGGTACTTTGATTCCCTCTGTCTCCTTTTCCAGGGTGGTGTATTTACTTGTTTATTCAATCATGATGTTATATAATCATTGTTCTGCACTGAGACAGCTCTGTCAGTGAGTCTTATACCTTTATCAGTTGAATTACATAGAATCCTTGTCTCTTACTAAGTATTTCTTGACTGTTATGGTTTGAACTTTGTGCATAACTTTTTTGCGTGGCTAAACTTTCCTTACTGTGATGATTCATTTGCCAAACTATCTCTGGGACGCATTTGCTGTTGTGCAACCTTAGGAAGGCTTTTCCTTTTGTTTTTAATTTTTAAAATCATATAACCTAAAATTCACCATTTTAATCACTTTAAAGTATACAATTCAGTGGTCTGTAGTCCAGTCACACTGTTGTGCAACTGTTCCCATCATCTAGGTCAGGAATATTACCCTCCTAAAGGAAACCCAGTGCCCATTAAGCAGCCCCTCCCTTCTTCTGTCTTTGACAACCCCAAATCTGCTTTTTGCCTTTATGCATTTGCCTGTTCTGGAAATCTCATATAAATGGAATAAAACAATCATACATGTTTTTTCATATGTGTATGGGTCTGGCTTCTTTCACTTATCATGGTATTTTCAAGGCTCATCTGTGTTGTGACACATGTCTGTACTTCATTCTTTGTTTTTTTCTTTTTTAGAGGCAGAGTCTCAATTTATCACCCTTAGTAGAGTGCTGTGGCATCACAGCTCACAGCAACCTCCAACTCCTGGGCTTAGGTGATTCTCTTGCCTCAGCCTCCCGAGTAGTTGGGACTATAGGTGTCTACCACAACGCCCAGCTTTTTTTGGTTGCAATTTGGCTGGGGCAAGGTTTGAAGCCGCCACCCTGGGTAAATGGGGCCAGCGCCCTACCCACTGAGCCACAAGCACTATCTCTCCTAGTTTTGTTCTTAAGTTGAATTTGTATGTAAAGTTGGGATGGAATAGGTACATTTAGTTGCCTATTACCCACAATAGCCTCTGTTCATAACTGTGAGCCGCATGCAAGCTGGATGTTCGTAACTCAGGGACTGCCTGTGCTAACATCTCAGGGCCTCAGTTCCTTGTCTGTAAGATGAAGATGACAGTACCTCTCTCACAGGTTTTGCTGAATGTTAAATGATATAATACTTGTAAAATGTTCAGCACAATAAAATTTTGGTCAATGTTGACAGTTACACCCTCAGTAGAGTGCTGTGACATCACAGCTCACAGCAACCTCCAGCTCTTGGGCTTTGGCGATTCTCTTGCCTCAGCCTCCCAAGTGGCTGGGACTACAGGTGCCCCCCTCAATGTCCGGCTATTTTTTTTGTTGCAGTTTGGCTGGGGCTGGGTTTGAACCCACCACCCTCAGTATATGGGGCTGGTGCCCTACCCACTTAGCCACAGGTGCTGCTCCTGTACTTCATTCTTTTTACGACTGGTTAATATTCCATTGTATACTACATTTTGTTTATTCTTTCATCTTTTGATGGACGTTTGAATTATTTCCACCTTTTGGCTACTGTGAATAGTTCTATTATACACATTCATGTACAAGTTTTTGTTTGAACATCTGTTTTTAATTCTGGTTACATACCTTGTGATGGAATTGCTAGGTCATATAGTAATTTTGTTTAACTTTTTGAGGAACTGCCAAACTATTTTCTAAGCAGTTAAACCATTTTACATTTCCACCAGCAGTGTATGAGGCTTCCAATTTCTCCACATCCTTACCAACACTTGTTATGTTCCTTTTTTTTTATTATCATAGCAATTCCTAGGTGGGATTATAACCACCATACCCCAGTAGGTGTGAAGTGTTATTTCTTTTTTTAAAATTGTCTTTATTATTAAATCATAGCTGTGTACAATAGTGCAATCAAGGGGTACAATGTGCTGGTTTCATATACAATCTGAACTATTTTCTTTCTTTCTTTTTTTTTTTTTGAGACAGAGCCTCAAGCTATCACCCCTGGGTAGAGTGCTGTGGCATCACAGCTCACAGCAACCTCCAACTCCTGGGCTCAAGCGAGTCTCCTGCCTCTGCCTCCCAAGTAGCTGGGACCACAGGTGCCTGCCACAATGCCCGGCCATTTTTTGGTTTCAGCCACCATTGTTGTTTGGCGGGCCAAGGCTGGATTTGAACCCACCAGCTCAGGTGTACATGGCTGGCACCTTAGCCTGTTGAGCCACAGGTGCCAAGCCATTTTTCTTCCATTCTTGAGATACTTTGCTAAGAAGAATATGTTCCAGCTCCATCCATGTAAACATGAAAGAGGTAAAGTCTCCATCTTTCTTTAAGGCTGTGTAACAGTCCATGGTATACACTTCTACACTGCTGGTGGGAGTGCACACTAATACGTTCCTTTTGGAAGGATGTTTGGAGAATACTTAGAGATCTAAAAATTGACCTGCCATTTGATCCTATAATTCCTTTACTAGGTATATACCTGGAAGACCAAAAATCACATTAT